>CALNHX010009936.1:0-44786 GCA_940337035.1 Agriotes lineatus
GATGATCTCCACATCTCATTCGAGTCGGTACAACTAAAGATTTGAACATGAGACGGATTGAGTGCAAAATTTGTTCCACGCATATATTGATACTCGATCAAAAACAAACATCTGTCGATTTCCTTGGAATTGCGTGGCTTCAGATCCAAAGTTTTTGGAGAGTATTATCACGGGTGATGAATCTTAGGTTTATGGTAACGATCCTGAGACTAAGATTTAAAGAAAACACCCAACCAACGCACGTCGACCGAAAAAAGCACCCGCCAGCCGAAATTCAGCGTCAAGGTGATGTTGATAGTTTTTTCGTTTTGGGAGGAATTGTGCGAGTCGAGTTCGTGCCAGCAGGTACTACTGTGAACTCTGAATATTACAAGGGACTACTAGAACGTTTGTGGAATGATGTGCATCGAAAAAGACCAGAAAAGTGGGCGAATGGTTTCGCCCCGTCACAAATCCAACAGTTTTTGTTGAATAAAAAAATAACTGTATGCCCGCACCCGCCGTATTCGGCTGATTTGACACCTTGTGATTGCAGTCATAGAGGTTATTAAAGCGGCTACAACAGAGCGTTTAAAAGAACTTACGCAAAGTGGTTTCCAAGAGTGTTTGAAAAATGGCATCATCGTTGGGAGTATTTTGAAGGGGATTAAATAATATTTGTAATTGAATTCATAAATTTCTACCATGAGATAAAAAAAAATGATTCTGAGCAGACCTTAATATGTGTTATACGTTTGGCAGTACTGCAGTGTATTGTCAGTCTATGTCAAATTCGAGATTAAAAGGTTAGGTTTTGTTTGTTGTTTGACACAGACTGACGTAAAACTTAACCTGCAAATCTCGAATTTGACATAGACTGACAATACACTTCAGTACTGCCAAACTTATAACACATATCAAGGCCTGCTCAGAATCATTATTTTTTTTTTTTGATCTCATGGTATATATTCATTCATTCACCGTATTAATTAATCAAACCTCGTATATGCCCTATGCACCCATAAAAGATGCAGACAAAGAGAAGAAAAATAAATTTTATGAAAACATAACATGTCAAAATCAACCGGGAATTATTCAGTATGTAAGACAGTCGATGATGTGCAGTCCTTGTATAGAAGCAAATGGACTACATTTCGAACAATTACTGTAGTTATTGTTATGCAAATTATTTTAAACCATTATTGTACAAAACGAGTTATAGGTCGAAAACGAAGAGTTTACGAACATGTGTTCATATAAACTTTTAAAATTATTTTGAGCTGTAGAAGTCGCCTGTAAAGTTTGGCTCAACATTTTGGAAATACAACACTACATGCCATGTTAAACGAGCAAAAGTACCATGGTTGCATTCAACGGTTAATATTTTCGGGTTTTTGTCAACAAACTTCCCATTTCTGTTAATAGCGATATTATCACAGAAAACAATTGCTAATTATGCCTATTGGTTGTGTTCCGACGATTGCATTTCTTCAATGTTTCCGCCTATAAGGCACAGAATTGCCAGCTCTGCACCTGCTCGTTCTAGTTTTTTTCACTGTTTTGTTAGCACTATTTATCTCTCAGTATTTTGTTAGCATTATCTGTCCTTCACCGACTCACTTCGTACAACACCTCGCATAGTTTTCTCCATTTGCTCTTATCCTTTGCCTTTTCTTTTATTTCATTCCATTGTAAACCTTTTTCGGTGATTTCATTTTGTGTCTTCTTTTTCTATGTGGCTTTTGGTCTTCCTCTCTTTTTTTCCTCTAACATTGTGTTCTAGTGCTTGTTTTGTTATGTCGGTGTTCGGTTTTCTCAATGTATAACCAATCCATTTCCATTTTTTTTTATTGTTATCTGTATCGGTTCTTGTTGAGGATTCTTCTGAGGCATTTATTTATAAATATCTGTAACCTCTTTATGTGTACAGTGAAATCTCACATAAGCGGACACCGTGGTTGCAAGATTTTGTCCGTTTAATGGAGGTGTCCTCTTAATATTTTTTGTTTAATCTTTATTTGAATATAGAACGACAAAGAATACATACATTCTTAAATACATACAGTTCTACGTTTGCTTTTCATTATGACACTACTATAAAAAAGTAGCTTTAGTACATAGATATCAACTGCAGCCTGTAATGAAGAAAACCTATCTGCTTTTAATCAAATGCAGCTATCAACAAAGAGCACTTTGCTATAAATAAATAAAATCGTTTTCGCAGAACACTTCTTTCACTTCCGAAATTCAAATACACAACTGAGAATTGAGGTTGGAAAACATAGGGAGCATATGAAAAGCGGTAATTCCCCTAGTTTCCTACTATCCATTGCCATTCACAAAACTCGTGAACTGTCAAAACGCTGTCAAGTGGTACCTTGTTTATATTCTGTTTTGGAACTTCTGCTTACTGATTTTGAAAGCACTGAAATATTTGAAATTTAAAAACTTGGCTTATGTCACACTTTCTTGTAAAAAAATAACCTCCCAAATTCTTTAACGTTTGTGCATACACTTCAATTGCTATGGAACAGAAACGAACGAGAGTTTTATTATTAGAAAGGAAAAAAATGCTCTAGTTGATTATTACAAGGAAAAACTAGAAGAAAATAGTTGTGACTTTTGACACATGTAACATAACCTCTCACCCCACCTTACCCCGACACCATAAAGGTACAAGGAAGAAGATAAAGAAGAAGAAGAAGTAGAACATAACCTTAACTTTAAATATCACTAGAAATCACTAGATCCGAAGTACATTCCCAAAAAACCTCTAATTTCCAGGTAAACTCAGCAAATATTTAAAAAATGTGACATGAGTTCATGAGTTTTGTGAATGGATAATAACTAGCATCTGAACATGCGATTTATAACGCACCCCATACCACACATATGAAAACAGATAACTCCCCTAATTCCCTAGCATTTAAGCACATAATAAATATTCTGCATTTCATAAGAAATGAACCACCCTGAAGGAGTTGACGCAGAACTTCGAAATTATGTAGAAATGGGTTGTGCATGGAGACAAACAAATGATTAAATTTTGAAGGCCATCTGTCACTGCTGATAGAAATCATCTATCTGTTAGAACCTGAAATTGTCTTTTGTTGGATCGTATTTTTCGGAGTAGTTCGCCGTTTGTTTGTGATTGTTGTTACTGCATTAGTAAAGTTAGTGCCTAAAAAATGCCACGAGTTAGAAGACGTGCAAATTTTCGCCATCTTACACCCTTTGAAAGAGAACGAATTATCGGAATGCATGATGCTGGTTTAAGCTTTCGGGAAATTGGCAGGCGCATGGGCCGACCTCACGCCACTATTAGACGGACTTGGATGGATTGGCAGGAAGAACACCTAGAAACTCGTCGTAGAGGCAGAGGACGTTCTCGAGTGACAAGCATGCGAAGATCGGCTATTAAGGCGAAGTGCAATTCAGGACCCAGTAGAACCAACGCGAGCTGTTGCAATCAATTGGGAGAGCAATTGGTCGTCGAGTGTCTATGAGCACAATTTATCGTCAAATATGCACATTTGGGTTACGCTCATATCGTCCTTATTTTCGTCTTCCTATGACTCAACAACATAAAGATACCAGACTGCAGTGGAGCCAAAACCGACAACATTGGGACCATGAATAGAAAGCTATCGTCTTCAGGGACGAATCCCGATTTTGCTTATGGCATTCTGACGGACGTTACGAATCAGACGACCTGAGGTCAGAGGCAAAATTTACAGTTTGTTCAGCATCACCACACGGCTTTAACTCCTGGTGTAATGATGTGGGGAGCAATACATTACGGCGGCAGGTCTCTCTTGATATTCATTCCGGGCACTCTAAACGCGCGTCGTTACATTGACACCATTTTGGAGTCCGTGTTAGTGCCATTCCTCCGAGACCTTCCAAGGGCCGTCTGCCAACACGATAATGCGCGGCCTCATACTGTTCACATAACATTAGAGTTCCTAGCACAAAACAATGTTCTGCATTTGCCTTGGCCGGCAAGATCCCCAGACTTAAATCCTATTGAACATGTCTGGGACATGATGGACAGAAAACTGCGTCGATTACCCCACCCCTGCAACACTTTAGAGGAATTACGTCAACAGCTACAGAAGGTCTGGAATGAGCTGCCCAAGAGGCAATCGACCATCTAATTTCCAGCATGCCACGAAGGGTTACTGAATGCATAAGAGTACGCCGAAATGCAACACATTATTAATGCTATTTTCAATAAATGTTATTTGTTTTTGAAACTGTAATCATTTGTTTGTCTCCATGCACTACCCATTTCTACGTAATTTCGAAGTTCTGCGTCAACTCCTTCGGAGTGGTTCATTTCTTATGAAATGCAGTGTAGTAACATGTCCGCTTAAAAGAGAGAAATATTTAAAAATTTTCAAAAGTTTCCTGTCCGCGTCCTGTTAACAGAGAGTCCGCTTAATGGAGATGCCTTTGCATTTAAACTACATTGGTTCCCGACGGTGCCAAGAAAAAATTTCCGCTTAATGGAGTGTCCGTTATGAGAGATTTCACTGTATTTCGTTTCTTGTCCACGATTCTGAGTCGTATGTATAGCAATACCGTTTCACATTTGTATTGAACATTCTAATTTTTGTTTCATGTGTACTTCTTTAGATTACCAAATTTTCTTCAGTGCGTTATAGGCTCCCTGGGCTTTGTGTATTCTTTCTTTTATGTCCACTTTGGTTCCCCCTCCTCTATCTATAATGCTTCCTAAATAAGTAAATCTCTCTACTCTTCTACCTGATCTCCGTTGGGTTGGTTGTTGTCTGTCCCTGCTTTATTTCCATCTTTTTCTATTTTCACGATTTTGGTATTATTCTTATTTATATTTAGTCCTACTTTTGCTGCTTCTTCCTTCAGTTTGTTTAGCTTTTTTCGCATTTGTAGTGAACTTTCCGTCAATAGGCAGGCATCGTCTGCAAATTCTATGTCCTCCTACGTTTCACCAAACCTCCAGCTAATTCCTGTTTTCTTATCTTCCGATTTTCTCATGACCCAGTCTATTATAATCAAGAATAGTATAGGTGACAGGACACACCCCTGCCTTACTCCGCTTTCGATCTTGTAAGTTTATTTTTTTATCAATTTTTGCTGTGTAGTTTGTATATAGAAGTTTAATCATATACTAACACAAGTACCCCGGGGGTAGCTCCCTACGGGCGCGTCCCCAGGTGGCGGATAGGGGAAAGACCCTGATGCGAAGGATCGTATGTGACGCAATGGGCCAGTGCTGGTGATAGGACTGCTCGCCGCGTGTAAAAACGAGGGCTGGTAGCGGTCTAAAGCGGCACCGTGGACCAAGCTACCCAGCCCAACTGTCATGTCGTGGTTAAGGGCCTGCACTGGGTGTGAACGATGTCGGATAGTGTCTAACACTTCGTCATACCGTAAACCGCTCTGTGTTGCAACGACCCATGTGGACAGAGTAAAATCTGGAGCCATGGATAGTAACACGAGGGGCACGGGGGTCTGGGCTTAATCACCTGAACCGCGTGGATGAGGCCACTATAAAAACCTCCCAACTCCCAGTAGTATGGTGCGCGCTGAAGGGATGCAAGGTTGAGGGGAAGCTCGATCACTAGCGACCAACCTCGGGGCACCGGGCGCACCCCGTTGTACAAATGCCCTCCTCGTCAGCAGGGGGCTCCTGGCGAGGTGACCCACTCTTCCCTCATACTCGTGGGACCAATATGGAAAACACAACAGAAAACGAAAAAAATTTTAATTCTGAATATGATATTGATTATCTTTTCAGGTCACCCTCCCCTATGGAGACTGAGGTAGACCCAGGTCAAACCTCAGAAACCACAATGGAGGAACAAATAGGGGCTATCCCTTCAGGCAGTAAAGAACCTGAAGGAAAACCACAACCCCAAGACCTCCCGGGAAAAAAACTCTCAGGAGCTCAACGCCGCAGAATGGCAATTGAGGCGGCGAAAGCTAGAGGCGAACCCATTAGGCCAAGAAAACCCAGGGCAAACCGACAGCCGAAACAGTCGAAACAACTGGGGACAAACAAAGACCCAGAAAGCGAGAGCGGAAGCGACAGCAAGCTGCCATCGAAAAAAAGACCAAGGGCCGAGGGGGGCACTCCATCCCCCGCTACTCAAAGGGCCCCTAAAAAGATCAGGGAGGATGACTTGCAGGCACAACCCGGTACTTCGGCATCTGGGCAATCCTACAGTCAGTCCCTGTCAGCCACAAAAATGGCAATCGCTCTGTCGACCTATCCTGAGGGAAAGCTAACCCCAGAACAGGCGAAGCAGACGCAACAGGCTCTCACCAGAGAAATTTTCAAATGTGAGCCTGGAACTGGTCCTCAGTTTACCAACAGCTATGAACATGCTGGAGTGCTGTTTGTGTTCTGTGCGAACGAGGACTCACAAAAATGGCTGAAGGAAAAAACCCCTCAACTTCAGCTGTGGGAAGGGGCCAATCTTCAAGTAGGATTAGCAAAGGATGTGGTGAAAACCTCCAGAGTGGTAGTGTGGATACCCACTGATTTACTGGAGGTTAAGGAACCCGCTAAGATTTTGTCACTCCTAAAAACCCAGAACAAAAATCTGGGGATTGATGAATGGAGAATTATTTCCAGTAGGTTGGAGTCGCAAGGCACCACTTTAGTCCTTGCAATAAACGAGAGGTCCCTGAAGGAGCTGAGCAAGGCGGGATATAAAGCCTACCTTGGACTAACTCAGATAACCTTCAGGACTTCAAAGAGGCCGGAAAAACCTGCACATGCTGAGGGTACTTCAAGTGAACCTCCAGCACAGTAAGGCAGCAACTGCTGCCTTCTGTAAATACTTTGTTTCAAAGGACATCGACGTGGCCATGATTCAAGAACCCTGGCTATTCAGGGGTAGGATATCGGGCCTCGGAACTATCAAGGGTAAGTTAATATACAACAGAAATCTTGACAACTCTAGATCCTGCATCTTAGTTAGCGAGCGTATGGACGCCCTAAAACTAATAAACTTCTGTTGCAGGGACCAAGTAGTTATTAGGCTACAAACACAAATGGAAGAAAATCTGAAGGAATTAATAATCGCCTCAGTATACCTCCCATTTGATTCTCCTAACCCTCCCCCGTCAGAGGAACTACAGCAGTTAGTCGATTACTGCAGGCTATCAAACCTGCAGCTACTAGCTGGGATCGACACCAATGCTCATCATGCAGCATGGAGAAGTAGCGACACCAACAGAAGGGGTGAGTATCTTTTTGAGTTTATTGTTTCCAATGATTTGGAGGTACTGAACCGGGGAAACAAACCAACCTTTGTAACGCGCACTCGCAAAGAGATTATTGATATAACACTCGCTACATCCCGCGTAAGCTCCCATATAACTCGTTGGCATGTGTCCGAGGAACCGTCGCTCTCGGATCATAGATACGTTCGGTTGGAAATCAAAGTTTTTGATAAGCCGATCGTGATGTATCGAAATCCAAGAAACACGGACTGGGAGAAATACAAGTGGGACTTACAAGCTAACTTAAGTAATATCAAAAACGAAATAAAAAACAGCACAGATATTGAGCTAACCTCTATCGATCTACAAGAGGCTATTATAAACTCGTATCACAACAACTGCAAGATCAACCGTAAATCCACCAATAGGAATGTCAATTGGTGGAATACAGAACTTGCAGAACTCAGGAAAAGTACTCGTAAGTTGTTTAACAAAGCGAAAAGAACAGGAATGTGGGATGAATACTATCATTCCCTTACTGAATACAATAAAGCAGTACGTAAGGCCAAAAGAGACTCTTGGAGGAATTTCTGCCAAGAAGTTGAAAACACTTCGGAAGCAGCACGACTCCAGAGGATATTGGCCAAAGATCCAGTGGAACCTGTTGGCACAATATTAAAGCCAGATGGGAAATACACGGAAACAAGCAAGGAAACCTTGGAGATACTCCTTCAAGTGCACCTTCCAGACTCATTTGCAGCTCCTCCAGCAAATGATTACCAGTTAAATCTCGAAAACCCTACTATAAGGGCCACAAAAAGAGACTGGGAAACTGCAAACAAAATAATTACCCACAATAGTATTGAATGGGCTATTGATTCCTTTAAACCATACAAAGCGCCTGGTCCTGATGGAATACTACCTGTGCTATTGCAACAAGGGAAAACCATCCTTATTCCAAAGCTTTGTAGACTACTAAGAGCAAGCCTTGCAACAGGATATATTCCTCCTGCTTGGAAGCAATCTAGAATCGTCTTTATTCCAAAACCTGGAAGAGATGTCTCCCAGGCAAAGGCATATAGACCTATCAACTTATCGTCTTTTATGATAAAGCTGGTAGAAAAACTGATTGATAGACACATTAGGGAAACCTTACATTCGGAGGGCCTATTTCATCCCTATCAACATGCATATCAATCAGGAAAATCATGCGAGACTGCTCTTCACCAATTGGTGAAGAGAATTGAAAAAACTATAAACTATCAGGAAATCGCACTGGCAGCTTTTCTTGACATACAGGGAGCCTTTGATCATACCTCCTTTGAGTCAATGACAACTGCGGTGAGAAATCGTGGAGTTGAAGACACAATTTGTAGGTGGATTAGTAACATGCTACACGACAGAAAAATACAGTCAACCCTATCTGGTGAAACGATGGAGATAGTAGCCGCCAAAGGTTGCCCGCAGGGGGGAGTCTTATCGCCCCTTTTGTGGAACCTGGTGGTGGACGAGCTCCTATATGAACTAAATAGGCATAGCTATTACACCCAGGGGTATGCAGATGATCTGGTGATACTCATCTCGGGGAATTTTGACAACACAGTCTCAGAGCTCATGCAAAACGCTCTAGGCATTGTAGAAAGATGGTGTGCCAAGGAAAACTTAAGTGTAAATCCTCAAAAAACAGCACTAATTCCATTTACAAGAAGGAGGAAAGTGGACGGGCTAAGGCTCCCAAACCTCTTTAACGAACAGTTGCAATTGAGCCAGGAAGTTAAATATCTAGGCATTATCCTAGATGCTAAGCTAACCTGGAATTCACATATTAGCAAAACTGTAAATAAAGGCCGGATAACTCTTATGGCAACCAAGCGAGCACTGGGGAAAACCTGGGGATTAAAACCAAGCATGGTACACTGGTTGTATACTGCCGTGGTGAGACCTATGGTTACCTATGGCTCGCTAGTTTGGTGGCCCAAAGTGGAACAAAGACAAGCCAAACTGGAGCTAACTAAACTCCAAAGGCTCGCCTGTCTATGTATCACAGGTGTTATGAGAAGCACCCCAACCGCAGCCATGGAAACTCTATTAAGCCTACCTCCTCTAGACATCATAGTTATGGCAGAGGCAAGGATGGCGGCGTACAGGCTGAAATACAATGGAAACTGGCAAGTGAGCTCTGTTGCCGGTCACACCAGAATAACAGACATCATCACAAACCCATTACTAGAAATGAGCAGTGACACAATGCCAAGCAGGCAAAACTACCTTAAACCCTATAACATCCAGCTTGAATGGAATGAAGGGCTGATACAAAGCCGTGGTCAGGAAAGCAAACTTGTCTGGTACACAGATGGGTCCAAAACTGACAGCGGAACAGGAGCAGGAATATATGGGGAAAATCCCCAGTTCAATGCATATGCATCTCTTGGGCAGTATGCCACCGTATTCCAAGCAGAAACTCATGCAATAGATATATGTCTGCAAGAGAATATAACAAGAAATTACCGAGGTAGAGACATCTTTGTCCTAACAGACAGCCAGGCGGCTATAAAAGCCCTAGCTAGCTATCGGATCAACTCAAGATTGGTCTGGGACTGCCTTCAAAACCTTTTAACCCTCGCTAACCACAATAGGATAACTCTAATGTGGGTGCCGGGGCATAAGGGTATACAAGGAAATGAAAAAGCAGATTCTCTTGCAAAAAAGGGATCAGAAACACCATTCACTGGCCCTGAACCAGTATTTGGAGTCACCAAAACGACAGTCCGCAGCTGGCTAACCAGATGGATAAACATACGACATCAAAACCACTGAAACTGTGTGGAAGGACTAAGACATAGCAAGATGATGCTAAGGAAACCATCTGGAAAACTGACAGATGACCTACTGCGACTAAGCAGACATCAAATTAGGCTAGTGACGGGGCTGATAACCGGTCACTGTAACCTTCGTAAACATATGCACACAATGGGAATTCTCATAGAAGAACCCATTTGTAGACTCTGTAATGAGGAGGATGAAACAGCCTCCCATGTCATTTTCGATTGTGAAGCTCTTGCCCGATGGAGACACACACTCCTGGAGGGAGACAACCCTCGAGATACTCTAACAAGAGAACACCTGGTGAAAAGGCTACTGAACCTAATAAAAACGGCAGACCTTTTTACTGAATAAGTGTAATGATGAGCAGCACAATAAGCCAAGAGGCTGCAGTGCTGTATGGCATCCAACCAACTCTCATCACTACACCACTACAATACAATACAACACAAGTACATTTCATTTAATAAGGTGAATGAGTCCAAACGATCCGCTTAAACCCACCTTTACAAATCGATTTTCCAAGTTCGGGTGGCATTCCTGACAGGAAGATCTGAACGCATCTTATACAAACGAGCATGCGCTGCGGGCTACAGCTAGTAATTATAATGTTACCAAAAAAGACTAAGGCAACAAACATAAAAATCAATGTTGGTTCCCGTCGATTGGCGGTAAATTTCGCGCACTTCAAAGAAAACGCGCCGCATGCGGAGTGGAGCGACTCGGATATGCAGTCACACAACGCGTAATCTTGGTCTATTAAATTTTTAAATTCAGAGGTCATTTACCTTTTAAAGCGCCAACATGTGATCAAACGATGTAATATCTGAATTTTTAACGTTATACGAACAAGAACCAATAATTTGGAACCTCAAGCATGAAGGGATTTTTGTTGTGCAACCTCATCCAAAACCTTTTTCTCTCTTCTTTTGTAACACATCGTCATTGTTTAACAAAATGTAAAAAGCTGCAGCGTAACCAAGCATCTGTTCTCGATGCCTGGGCGTTTTCAAATGCGAAAAAAAATACCAGCACGCAGGGCAAACCGCCTATGAGCAAAGAAAGCTCATAGAACCACTTTGTGGTTAAAACAGGCCACTGGCCTATAATAAGAGAAAGGAGAAGAAAATAATCTAAATTAATTTTTGTTGAAGTGATGCTCTTTCCGAGGGGTTAACCACTAAGGAAAAAATGTGAAAAGATTGCAAAATTTAATGGATTTCTAGGGATTTCCATTGATTGCGGAGAATTCCCTAAGATTGCGGGGGATTTCCAAAGATTGCGGGGGATTGCCAAAGATTGCGGAGATTTCCAAAGAACGCGAAAGATTTCCAACGATTGCGTGAGACTGCTGGATGATTTCCGCAACCATTTTGAAGATTAAAAAAAACCAAAGTAGTGTCGAAACTATGGGGACATAAATAAGTAGCTGTATAGTCATACTGATTTAAAAAAGAATTAATCAGTGTCGGTATTATAAAGATAATCTGACAAAATGCGACAGTAAAAAAATTATTTAGTCGAAGTATCTATTCATTATTGATATAACATTTTAATAAAATAATATCAGGTAACAGGTCTTTCTACGTATGTTAATATACTATTAAATATAAACAATAAAAAACAAAATCTTTCTTAGTATCAAATAGTTACTATACTAACGGATTAGCATGTAGGTACTTTGGCACATACTTAAAAAACAGTAATGTCTCCTGCACCCAAAAAACATGTTTTTGCTCATTGGTCTGTGTGTCTGTGGGTCTGTGTGTCTGTTTTGTTACATTAAAAATGTAAAGTTTGAAAAAAATCGTTAGAACCGTTTTTGAAACACAAGAATAAACATCGTACTTCCGGTTATGCGATTTTCTTCAAAAGCTAGCTGTCGCATCTAGATAGTACACAAAACTTATATATGAAGTTCCAACGCCATACCTCTCTTCGTTTTTGAGATAGTCTGTTCACAGACAGACAGACGGGCGGACGGACGGACACAGACCAATGAGCAAAAACATGTTTTTGGGTTCAGGGGACTCTAAACCGTGAAGATCTGTTGAAAACTCAATTTCGAATTTTAGGGGTGAATCCAATACTTCTTTATCGTAAAAGGAAGTAAAACCCGTCTGCAAAACTTAACAGTGTGTTATTTACTGAATGGTTAGTTGTACGTAAAAAACCTGTATCATCTTTTTTGTAGAGAATTTCCTAGCCTCCATTTTTTGTAATAACTAAAAAAGCCATACGACCCATATAAAGCGAGATATTTGCGAAAAACTTATTTCTGTGACCTTTGACTTTGAATAACTCAAAACGCAAGCGCGATATCGATGGGAACTTTTGAGACATTATTTGTAACTAGCAACCCAGTGAGACAAATGTCTCATTTAAAAAAACAAAAAAGACCGTTTTTCAAATAGAACGCGTATTAAATAAAAACTGTACCCAGACCTGGAAGGTGTCAAAGTGGTACGTCGCATCGGAACATTCTGGAAGCTGTCAAAGTGGTTGCCTAACCGATCGAGGTTTTAAGGCGCAGAGGGTCGCAGCTCCGTTTGGCTGCTGAAACAGCGTACTGACACTTCCGGTTTTCGAGAAATCACGTCATGTGACTGAAATTCGGTTCCTGAGCTGACATGACCATTCCAAACATATAACTTTGATAACTTTTTTCTCTATTTCTTACGGTTTGGCTGCTGAAACAGCGTCCCGGACAGACAAAACAGCGTCCCGGACAGACAAGTCTATTAGATAAAGGATGTCAAAATAAAGGTGTATGCAAAATTTCAGGTCACTTGGATTTTTTTGGCAGATGCTGCGGTTTTCCGTCTAATGGAACTGGACTATTGTATATGCAGTGTAAATTGCAAAAATGTCAAAATACAAACTAGTGGACTACCGAAAACCTGTCATAGCTATACATCCAACCAGTTTTACTGAATGTCAAACAGCTTCAAACATGCAATGTTCTGTGCCCGTGTTAGGTGTGTTTTTGAATATATTGAAGAAATTAAAGATGAAATGAAATAGCACCTACCCTTACCTGCTATTTGTTTGTATGCGTATGCACTGTTTTATTGTTGTCTGTTGCATGTAATTTTGACAGCACACCAAAACGTTCCGTTTGTAAACTGATAATTACGCGGTTGGCAGGTACCGGCGATCAGGTTTGAGGGTGACTACCCAGTCAGCATGCGCACACCGGCCATTTCCACCACCTATAATACGTTTACGATGTTTTTAGGCTAAAGCACGCGGTGGGATTTTGTGGATTTCGGAGCGATTGCGAAGCGATTGCGTGGATTGCGTAGATTGCGGAGAGATTGCGGGATTGCGGTGAGATTGCGAAGGATTTCCGTTGTGATTTCGGGGATTGCGGATGAATTTGTGACAAGATTGCGGGAAGTGGTTAACCCCTCGGCTCTTTCCCACATATATTTACAAATACTTTTATTTTCCAAACTGTCCTATAACTCCATCTCGTAGATCCTACTCTAGTACTGAAATTATCCGCATTAGTTTTTTGTTTCTGCTTATTCCATCTACAACATTTTGTAACTCTTAGAGCTATTTAGTTTCTTGGTCTCCTACAGTATGTGGCAATCTCCCATTTGAGGTTATAACTACAGCGTGAGTACTAAAAAGTGGTAAAAAGAGCGGGCCCTAGTAATTTTTTGCTTTTATGTTTCTCGCAGGTTGATACACCTCTCCAGATCGTTCTCATTATCACACTTGTTATTATTCCATTTCCACTGCAGGTGCATCATTCTTTCCTCTTACAGGAGGTTTTAGGCATTAAGACCAGATGGTTGCCAAAGCCGGATTGGGGTATTGCAATAAACTGCTGGGAATTACTGAAGCAGAAACTACCTGTCATCAGCCTTGCTATACATCTCCATTCCAGGGGCACCATTCTCGCCTCCTAGAGAATGTTTTAGGCATTTGGTTTAGTAAAGCGCAGTGGATTCAGCGCTAGATTTTTTTACGAATTTGTCAAGTGGGAACTACCTTGTTGTTCAGATCTTTCCTCTTCAAAAATGTGTTAGGTGTTATACGCTCTTTCTAGTCAGAACTTCGATGGGAGTTCCACGGCTGCTTCCCTCGGCGCCTCGTGGTACGGCTGCCACGGAAATAGTTCGGATGTCATAATAACATCATGACAGTCGTTAGTGGGGTTGGAAGTCCCCATAAAATGTACAGCGACGCCTATAATTGGCCTAATGGCTGTTGGCTGAGTACCAAAATAAAATAGTTGCCAAAGCCAGATTGACAAATCATTGGAGTCTGTGAGATTCAAACCCACATTTTCTGGTCAAAACCAGAATCTACACCACTGAGCCACCTCCACTGCTGAACTACCTGTAGCGTCATGTATTAAATCTATTTCCGATTTATAATGCAAACTCACACCTTTATGAACATGAATGCTACTCTTAGTTATTTGCAAGGACAGTTTTAAATTACAAGCATTGTTTAGGTTGCATAATCATCAGATTTCCATTCATTATCATTACTGATAAAATAGTAAATATGCAGGGCTTACATTTAAGAAATTTAAAACAATCAACATTTACCTCTGCTACTGCTGGAACTGTTGGAATGCTGCCTTGGTTTGGGTTTGGATCTTTTTTCACGTTTTTTATTACCGGCCATTTCATACCGACTCTCCGATTTTTCTTCGCTTTCTCTGTCTTTGTCCCGCAGTCGAGCCCTTCGCTCATACGCTTCCTGCCGCCTGCGCTCTAACTCCCTTTTCTTCCTAGTCTCTTCGTCTTCCTCCTTTTCCTTTTCTGCAATTGTGTCAAGCTTTGCTTTCTCCGCCTGTTCTATCTCCTGCAATAAATAGTAAGAAACCTTAGGAAAACTATTCAAAACAAACTGCATTAGCTACAGATAGAGCATATTCAACATATCTAAGACATGAATGAATAATAGAAACTAGATTCTGACAATAGCCTTATGCATATACTAACCTGTTTACGTTTACTTCCGAGTCGACTGGAAGTTCTTCTGGGCTGATTTTCTAGCAATCGTTTCCGGGCAAGTCGTTCCTTTTCACAAAAGAGCCTAGGTAACTCGGGCAGGAAATTTTCTGTCAGCGTGCGATATAGCTGTCTTTCCGACTTGGACTGCGATTTTTTGAATTTCTTCGCTAGCTGAAACCAGTCGTCCTCCGTGAAACAAACTACTTGCCACACTGATTTTCCCTTCTTGTTGTTTTTAGTTTTGAAATCTTCTCGGTACAAGCGCGTCCCATAAAAGTACCAGTATGCGGAGTCATTGTTATCGTATCCTAGGGGTTCAACTCGCAAGCTGTCTGCTTCTAAATTTTTCAGTTGTTCGAGCACGTCCTCAGCATCGAGACGAAAATCACATAGAGCATGTAAGATGTCCACTTTTGTTCGCAACGGCAATAACTGAAAATCTATGTCCGTATTAAATGGGTTATATCGATCATGTTCCTTGCATTTTTCACGAAATAGTCGTCTTAAAAACATTTGATAGTTAAAAGTTGAGATTTCATTGTTGGGGAGGCACCCTGTTAATAGCCTAACTATGAGTTCTTGGAGCCAGGATGTTTCTTCAGTGCCATCAGTTAAGAGTGCTTCTTCCAAGTCCTACAATGAAATGGTTTAGTCGTGCATCGTTATTGTTTCTAAACTGTATCACCTCAATATCGAAATCCAGGAGATTAAAAGCAGAGCGAAAAAGGGAACAAAAATGAGCTATGCTTGGAACTTCCCACCATGATTGTATATCTAGAACACATAAACAGTAATAAAATAATAAAACAGGTAGGTTCTGGGTAATTTTTTTAACACACCTAGGATACTAATGAAAGTTGGAAACATAACCTATACTGTAATCAATACATGTAACTTCTTTAATTCACATTAATTTCCACTAATTTCTCGACAAATTTATCATGAATTCCATTTTCACAACAACAGCTGAAGGGTGAAACCGTTAATTGCGTTCGTTTACACCTCTACCCAAAATTGCCATTTCTCAAACAAGCTTTAGTCGAGCTCCCGCAGTTACTGTAGGATGAATACAACAACCAGCACCATCGACTCTTGAAATATATTTATCCATAAATAACTTAAATTAGCTCAATAAATGGGGTCCTATATTTACCGTTCATATTACGAGGTTTTTTGTACAAACACAGATACCACTTAAAACCACCGAATCGCTTTTGAAAACCGGAAGTGTCTTCCAGCTTCTTTACTGCTCTAACGCTTCCCATCTGAACAGTGGCGTCACAACGCATGGACAGTAAGGATTAAATCAGCGAAAACAGATTTTTTGAACTTTCGCCTTTAAAGTTCACACTTTACACATACTAATCAATGTCAAAAGTTGACGTTTATAAAATTTTAACAAACGCTGCCCTGTCGAAGACATATTGATGGTATCGAACGCATAAATCTGGTTCTATTCCATGACTATTTCCCGCATCTCTTATTATCCAATAAAATGCCATGATTTTTCAAAATTCAACCAATCACGTGTTATTTACAGTGGCAAAAGATCAAAATTTTCCCTTGGGATTTTATCAGTTTTTTAGCACTCTTATCCATGGCAACCACCAAACATGTTGTTTTAATCAAGGTGGTACAGTCAAAATTATACCCATTCGGAGTCACGTGACTTTTGTCTGTCACTGTTCATCTTTAGTAAAATAGATAAAATGGAAAAAATTCGAAAAAAGGGACTTCGATTACAAAATTTAATATTAAAATTTGACGTTTCTAATCTGTCAGATTATATTTTTCGTGTAATATATTGAGATAAGGGTAATAAATCCTAAATTGATATAATTAATTAGTTGAGCAGAAAACTGAAAATAAAACGTAAACCATCGAACATGTGGTATAACGAGCAGTCACAACAATTAATGTTGAATGTTATGTGTTTTTTGATGCATAGTACGACAATATAAAAAAAATGGTAAACCAACAGTTTCACCCTCCAACGTTGTTCGCCGTGCTTCTCTTGCGTTAAATATCTGGGAGAGCAAAATTGATAATTTAAATAAAGACCGAATACAGTGCCATACATTATTTACTGAAAATATTTGGTACAATTTTCATTTCCTTTTACAATAAAGAAAGTATTGGATTCACCCCAAAAATTCGAAATTGAGTCTTCAACAGATCTTCACGTTTTAAAGTCCCCTGAACCCAAAAAACATGTTTTTGTTCATTAGTCTGTGTGTCTGTGAACAGAATATCTCAAAAACGAAAAGAGGTATGGCGTAGAAACTTCATATATAAGTTTTGTGTACTATCTAGATGCGACAGCAAGCTTTTGAAGAAAATCACATAACCGGAAATAGGTGTTTACTCTTGTGATTTGAAGTTTTTTTCGATATTTTTAAAAACGCCTCAACGATTTTTTTAAAATTTTATATTTTTAATATGTATTGATGTGAGATAGGTGATTTTCCAGTTGAATACCTCTAAAATGGGGTTCTTTTGGTTTTTACTTCCTTTTACGATAAAGGAAGTATTGGATTCTTCCCAAAAATTCGAAATTGAGTTTTCAACACATCTTCACGTTTTCGAGTCCCCTGATCCCAAAAAACATGTTTTTGTTCATTGGTCTGTCTGTGTGTCTGTGAACAGAATATCTCAAAAACGAAAAGAGATATGACGGTGAAACTTCACATATAAGTTCTTTGTAGACGAGACAGCAAGCTTTTGAAGAAAATCGCATAACCGGAAGTAGGTGTTTACTCTTGTGATTTTTCAGTTTTTTTAAAAAAAATTTCAAAAACGGCTCCAACGATTTTTATTCAAACTTTGCATTTTGATTAAATTTTTAATGTGTATTGATGTGAGGTAGGTGATTTTCCAGTTGAATACTTCTAAAATGTGGTTCTTTTGTTTTTTACTTCCTTTTACGCTAAAGGAAGTATTGGATTCTCCCCAAAAATTCGAAATTGAGTTTTCAACAGATCTTCACGTTTTCGAGTCCCCTGAATCCAAAAAAAACATGTTTTTGTTCATTGGTCTGTCTGTGTGTCTGTGAACAGAATATCTCAAAAACGAAAAGAGGTATGACGGTGAAACTTCACATATAAGTTCTTTGTACTACCAAAGAGCATATGCTCTTTGGTACTATGTAGACGAGACAGCAAGCTTTTGAAGAAAATTGCATAACCGGAAGTAGGTGTTTACTCTTGTAATTTTTCAGTTTTTTTTTCAATTTTTTTCAAAAACGGCTCTAACGTTTTTTATTCAAACTTTACTTTTTGATTAAATTTTTAATGTGTATTGATGTGAGGTAGGTGATTTTCCAGTTGAATACTTCTAAAATGTGGTTCTTTTGTTTTTTACTTCCTTTTACGATAAAGGAAGTATTGGATTCTCCCCAAAAATTCGAAATTGAGTTTTCAACAGATCTTCACGTTTTCGAGTCCCCTGAATCCAAAAAAACATGTTTTTGTTCATTGGTCTGTCTGTGTGTCTGTGAACAGAATATCTCAAAAACGAAAAGAGGTATGACGGTGAAACTTCACATATAAGTTTTTTGTACTACCAAAGAGCATATGCTCTTTGGTACTATGTAGACGAGACAGCAAAATTTGAAGAAAATTGCATAACCGGAAGTAGGTGTTTACTCTTGTGATTTTTCAGTTTTTTTTTCAATTTTTTTCAAAAACGGCTCTAACGATTTTTATTCAAACTTTACATTTTGATTAAATTTTTAATGTGTATTGATGTGAGGTAGGTGATTTTCCAGTTGAATACTTCTAAAATGGGGTTCTTTTGTTTTTTAATTTTTTTTATTATTACATTTTTAAATTCAGCTTAAAATCCTAGAGAAAATTTGTCTCTTAAACTAACGCTCTATTTTGTAAAATTTGTAATTTTTTAAAATTTTTGACAAATGCTTAAAAATTAAAAATAAAATGTTTGGCTAATTATAAGATCACTGTAAAAAGAAGTTGTGTGCAATTACCTATTGAACCAAGTTCAGATGGAAATTTAATATTTTAAGTAATTGTTCATGTTTTAAATCGAATAAGGTTGAGTAGTTAGTTCATATTGCATTTATTAGGAAGATAACAGAATATGTATAAACAGAAATTGACAAATTGACGTAAACTTTGCTATACGCAGCAGGTTTTTAATGTAGCCGCCAACATATCTTTTTTATATTTACAATTTAGTACACGTTATGTTTTCTTTAATAAGTAAAATCAACTAAATAAAGAACACTGTTTTGTTTTCTCAGACTTTCTAAACGATGTCAGAGCGCCAGTTTTTAATCCCAAAAGAACCTCAAGAAGCAGCTGAGGAAATAATGAACGAGGGTAATGATGAAGTTTTGTCAAATATCTCTGAGGAAATTCCAGAACCGTTTTTGAATTGTGGAATCAGCTACCAGCTCTCATCAGCGTCAGATTCTATTTAGTCGGGAATCTGACCTCTCAAAAAACGCTTCTAAAATAATGGGGTGTGCATTCGAAGATATAGTTTAAAAAAAATGTGCGCCATCTGTAATGACCTTGCGGATCTGAATATGGAGGGCTCCATTCTTTTTGCGATTGCAAAAGAGCAGACAAAATATTTTCCGACATTTTTTATTACTAAAAATTGATGAATTCTGGATTCAGATGATGTCAAATTAATCACGAAATTATTTTTAACAAATGCTACAGAAGTTGTTTACACAAAGCGTACCGGGAACGCACTGTATAAACTTCGACATCGGGGTATTTTGTAAACTATTGCACATAAAGGCATACTTCCAGCGTATGAAATGTGTAAAAAACAAATGGAAATTTTTTTAGTGAAAGTTACTGGGAAAACTTCAGTATAGCGTCCCCACTGAGTTTGACGTTTGCTGCGCAAGCGCAGAAACCCCCCGAAAAGCAGTGGTTTCCAAACAAATAATAGAACATTGTGTACTACGTACACACAAATCTTAAACTGCACCTAACCTAAAATTATTGCTCCCAGACCAAAATATTCACGTATATGTGTGTATTTATATACGAGCGCACATATATTTAAAAAACTCCTATTCGACCGCGTCGATTTCATTAAGCGTGGTTTTTACCAGGTCTGATCCGTTGAAACGACAGGTTGAGAGCCGTTGACTTGTAGAACCATTGAGGTTGCGCGAAGACTGGGGACCCTATATTGAAGTTTAACCGAATTATTTCTATTGCTTTATTTTTGTAAAAAATACGATTTATTTTCCGCTGTGTTTTGAGTTTCACGCGTGGCGCGCTTAGCCGATCACTGATTTGAACCGCGATAGGAATATACTGTGCTTGCAAATAATTTGTATATATTATATGCTTACTCATAATTATATTACGCTGATTGGTTATACGTAAATACTGGATTTCGCGACAAAAAATCTTCCTCGTTTACTATTTCAGTTTTTAATAAGTTTGAAATGTTATCAAACTTTGCTGTGGCTGCACTCAGTAATGCAAGATATTCTCGTTTTGTTAATTTTTGAACGGTTTCAGCAGATATTTCTTGGCATATTATGCCAATTCATAATTGAGATATTCTGCAATAAGCATGAAATCAACAGGCTATTGGATTAGGGTATATAATACTTATTTGTGTACTAAGGACTTAAGGTGTGTATGACCTGCAACGTGAGCCACGGGCTCTAACACAACGAGGGCTACAAACGCTAGTTATGTACAGACCGGAATATTCACAATTAAGAGCAGATTTATAATTTTTACACATTTTTGCAACCTACGATGTCATTGTTTGTCAGGCTGACACAAAATTATTTGATTTTAAGGCACTAAACGAACTGAAAACTACTTTATAGATTTAGGGTGGTAAGTTCACACATTACGTTCTAAAAATAGAGTATAAATTGACCAATTCAACCTGGTTGTACATATAAATTATTTGACCTACCTTTCATATGGGGTAGCGATCGCTCCATCATTTTGCTATACCGGGTGATAATAAATGCTTTTCCATCAAGTTGCCTTTGAAATATTTGTCGTATAAATAATATGTTGGTGGCACTGTTAGTCTATGTCAAATTCGAGGTTAGCAGGTTAGGTTTTGCGTCAGTTTGTGTCAAAACTGACGGCAAACCTAACCTGCTAACATCGAATTTGACATAGACTTACAGCTAACGCTCGCGTTCGGAATCTTCCACTCGTATCGAATTTTCATTCTAACTTTGTTACAGAATATACTATTATTTTATGGGATTTTTCGCTCTGTTCTGAAAAATTAACCTGTTCAAAAAATGCCCCAATAAATACGCCGTTTTGACCTCAAATTTTATATCTAAAGGGAAAAGCTGTGTGTAATTAATCTATAAAGCAAAAAACATTTTGCAATTATAGCCATTTGCAGACTGCGCAAGCGCAGTATACAGATTCAGCGGGCTTTTTACCGCTCGCAGGTAGAGTTCACATCGAAAATAAATATAAGACGGACAATGCCAACTGCAGTTAAATTGTAAATACTAGTTATTATTACTGAAACAAAGTTACGCAAATTTTGGTTACCTGGTTTTCGTGTACTATATACGCACGAACATTGAAACCAGGTGTGTACATACGTTTTTTAAATTTTCAGGGTTTGTATTACTTATACCCATTGACTGCATGTTTGAAATCTTTAAATTTCTTTCTCTCTATTTTCTCTTACTTCCATGTAAATATGACAATAATAATTTCATATAATGTAGGAATCGGAAACAAATATCGATATTTTCGATGAATTCAAAAAGCATGGAATAATTACAAACATTCATGTTTTACTCCCCTCACCGAATGCGAAGAAGGTATTGTAATCGTGAAAAATCACCTTTCGAGATTTCATAAGATCTTCACGTTTCGGGTTCCCTAGATAACAAAATAGCTATTTATGTTACAAGTACGAAATTAAGGACTTTTTGAACCAGCCGCAGTTTATAGCCAAGCGACCGCAGCGGGCGAAACATATAAATAATGCTTTCGTACGAGTTACATACAATTTTTTTTCTTCAAACGTCAGTAAAATGTGACATTATACTGCTTGATTGATGGTGCTAAACTGTCACTGCATTGCCATGGCATCTAAACACTTTATGTGCCGCTGGTCAGCGGCAAATAATAGATATTTATGCATTAAGTCAGATATTAATATGTTTTTTTCCCTGAGGTTGACATGTGTTACAGACCGAGGGCTCTGGCCCGAGGTCTGTAAGTCAACCGAAGGTAAAGAACATGAATATCTCCCGTGGTGCATACAGTATTTTATCTACTAGCATATTCGTAAAATAGTATGAAATTTCAAAATGTCATAATGACATTTACAATTAGAATATGTAAGTCACATCAAGAATTGCCTCATTGTATGATTGCTAAGACGTTATTTGTAGTTGCATTGTTACCATGAGTTTGAGGGAGAAATAATTTGACAAGTCCCTTGGGGGTTATGAGTAGCTTTTCATACTTTGTTTCTATCATGTTGCTAGTAGATACAGTTGTTATCTCCGCTCATGAAATAAAGTAATTTTTTTTTCGGATTTTGTTCACAACGTTGTAAATATTTTTTTATAAAAGTTTGAAGAAAAAATACTATATTATGTTATTCGGAGCAAAAGCGTCTTTATGTAGCTCGGCCACGCCACATAAAGTATAACTTTTGCTCCTAATAACATAATATACTATTTTGTTCTATTGCTTTTGAAGAGTTTTTTTTTCCTATTAAAAATTACAGTTTAATCGAGAAGGTCGACAAAAGTCGAGGAGGTTATGATCATAGTAAAAAATTGCAATATGTATTTTGATTTCGACCAATGGAACCACATCGTTAGTTTTTTTTTTTGCTATGGTTATTACTGCTGAAAAGTAAAAGGTACTAGTACCAAAAAGTGGGTGTCTTCGGCAGCGAAAAGCTGCCGAAATTGATAGCTTTTCGATGCAGTAGAACAAAAACCATGTTTTCTCAATTCTCTCTGTATCTGTCTATCTGTCTGTCTATCTGCCCGTCTGTCTGTCGGTCGGTCTGTCTGTTGGTGTATAGCTCAAAAACTATTTATTGGAGGAAGACGACATTTTGCAGGAGGATGTCCACCTCGCTCGAAACCGAATATACTTTTGGTCAAATATACAGGGTGAGCATCATAAACAAATATTTTGTTGTCTGTTTTTGCTTTTACTAAGGAATATATAGAAGTAATAATTTGCACATAGCTCAGGTTTTTACTCTTGATGAAAATGGGATCGAACAGATATAAACCGAACGTGATAACTCTGCAAAATTTCGCCAGCTATATCGTTTTTATTTGAAAATTGATGTAATACTCATTACTAATAAGTGTTTCCTTTTACAGTTTCAGTTTTATTAGCAACGTTAAAATATGTGCATCTGTTTTGTACAAGTAGGTGGTTAATTGTATCTGCATCTCTATTTTTGTAAGCGAATTCAACCGCAGTGCCTCGTATTCTTCGTAATGTTAGTAAATCTGCAGCATTTATAATGTTTTGTCCCGCCCAAGAAATCACTATATTAAAATCTCTAAACAAGCAACCGATATTCATTGTTGATGTACGACAGTACGTAAAAAATAACCAAATATCAATCGGTAGTTCCATTATACTGCATCGCGCCTTTAGTGTATAAAAATTATTGCTTAAATATTTTTTTCTTTGATATTTTCAAAAGTTTTACCTTTAAAACTTCCACTTGCGAGGGAAGTTCCGAGTAAAGGTGTTTGTAGGTTTTTTATTCTGTTTAAAACATCATGCATGTTCCGTTTTGCTGTTTATCATACTTTATTTTATACTAAAATAAATATATTTAATGAAATGACACTTAAAATGTAAATGTTTCATTAGCTAAATAAACTTGGATTTGATCTTATTTTGCAGGTGGCCGTTCGCAGTATGAACCTCAGCAACATTTGTATGGTTAGTATAGCCTATTAGAACGAGGGCTTTCTTAGTACAGCCGCTTATTTTTACCTAACTGTGGACTTCATACCCGCAAAGTAAGATCGAATCCGAATGTAGTCAGTGGAAAATGGATGGGAATTTAGACAAACGTTTACACGCCAATCTGTTGCTAGTTTTGGTAACAATTGCTCTAGCTGATAGAAAATATCCATTCACTTGAAGCAGAAGTAGCTGGTATTCTCAAATATTTTTGACTAAAGGATTATAAATTGGCATATGTCGGTTCCATTTCCTCAGATGTATTTAAATGGTCTTCTGTTAAACTTCTAACGTGCATCATCAGCATTACCGCCGAAATTGCGGGTGATCGTGAATTAAGAATGTGCTAAGCTCTTTTGATGGATCAAATTTATTAAAAGAGTCATTTGAATTTGACCCATCAGAATCTGTAAATTCTTCACAACTTGGAGCATAAACATTATCAGACATAATGAACTGGTTATTTGTGAATTTACTTGTATAGTTTCTTTTACTACCTAGAAAAGCCACTTTACCTGTCATGCGTCAGGAGCGGACGCGTCAAAAGCGGACACCTCAGTTTATCTCATGAGTCATAGCACCAAGTCTGCGACATTAGCGGACACCTATTATAATATTGTAATTTAATGTACGTATTTATGATTTATAAATATCTTGTATACTAATTAGAACAATAAATAACTATTGGTGGTTAGAATATAACATACTAAATAATTAATAATAAAAATTGACGAGAATCTTGGAAAACTTCTAAATAATGAATATAAATCAAATAGTTAAAGCAAAGGGATTACAACAGATACATCAGAGGTGTGGGATGCATCATAAAAAATTTATAATAAATTGATATTGTAAATTAAAATTAGTAATTAGAGATGGAGAAGTTTTCCTTCTTTAAAAAAAAACGGATATTCAATCCAGATCCGGTGTGAAACGGGCCAATTCGTGCCACCTCTATTTACCTATTTTATACCTTTTATTATATGGCCCAGCAGTAGGTGTTCTTATGTTTATTTACGTAGTATCGTACTATAAGTAAGAAATGCTGTGTGCGCGACCGCTAACTATGGAGTTTTCGAGTGTACCGCGCTCGAGCTACGTTAGAAAATGTGCTAATAATGCAAGTTAGTTCGGAGAACAAGAAGCCACGGAATACGACGCTGAGAGCTGCAAGAAAAGGCGTTCGCGCTCAAGCAATTGAACCTCGCAGATCACCTGGGGCCCTCTCAAATTAATAAAGAGAGCGGGTCGACCTTTTAAAAGGGTCGTTGAGGTTTTGTGCGTGCAAACCGCATAAGAAGGGCATCCTTAGCCGAGTCCAAGGTGCAAGCTGTTCAAGTAAAACAGCCCACCGTTCTTCGCTGGACGTATACCAAGTTAGTTCCTGCTTCTAATCTCGCGACGAAATAAGAACGCAGTCAGCAATTATTGTAATAAATAATTACGCAACTGCTGGCAACGTGCTCGCGGCCCGAGAACAGGGAAGGACCGGCAGCGCATCACGTCATATGCTAACTCGGCAGATTGGGTTCGCATGCATCGAGGCACTACAAAGAAACAACAACTTCGGGTTCAACTTATTGGTGCGCGCGAACTATTCCATACTTCGCTTTGGTGAACTTTGTATTGCGCTATTAACTGAACTTGAAGCATTTAATTAATATATTTTCTCATGCGTAGTGCGCCATTGTTTTATGTATTTATTTGCATGTATTTCTGTGTTTATCATTTCCTTACAGATTATATGTATTCATGTAAACTGTTGGGTTTTTATTACCATTGGTGTTTGCATTTGTAAGTACAACATTTCAGGTGTCCACGGGCTGACTCCGACAATATTAGTTTTTCCTTAGTTATAGCTCACCGACTGATTAAGCTAGCGAACCAGGGCATTGTAACGTAATAATTCAGTAGGTGTAGGGCTGTTTAAAAGGTACCATTACAGGTGATGCGATTTCGAATTCGATTATCCTTCTCATTTTTGCTAGGTTTAGAACTGGCAACAAAAAGCTTGCGTGTTTAAAAGTCTTTTTGTGATTTTCTAGTGTTTTTTGATTTGTTACATATACAGTGAATTTATTATAATGCGCAATGTAGTATTCCCGTTTCCATGAGGACTTGCTTGTTAATATTGATTTCTACGGGTACGCCACACCATGTGTAAATGCGTTTATTGTAAAATGCAATGTATAAACCGTAATTTTATTGAAAAAGAAGCATCAGAGAGAACAACAGGGTATGTAATGACTCACATACTTGCTGTAAACTCAAGTCTTTATACGATTTGATCAACAGAATTCCTTCCTCCATAGAATATATTATGTTTTTACATACTCAATAACGTTTCCATATTGCATTTTAAGATAATAGTACATTGCACAACGAGAGCTGTAGAAAGGATATGACACGCGAGTTGGAAAAGTTACGCACAAGCCGCGTAGCGGCGCGTGCGTAATTCCATGAGCGCGTAATTGCCCTATAGCTCGAGTTGCGTACTATACTTTTTCTATGAAAATAGTCATTTCGTTAAATGTTTTATTAACTGTCAAATCATTACTGTCACACCATCTTAAAAATTAGGCGGCTGATGTCACATCTCTACACCGCTTCGTACAAATAACAAAAGCTAACTATAACGTAATAATAGCTATTTATGCAATAAGTGCTAAAAGTCGACGTTTATGCACGAGACATAATAATTATGAAACGAAGCCGAAGGCTGAGTTTCATAACATGTCTCGTGCATAAACGACTTTTAGCACGCGTTGCATACAATATTTTATCTACGACCTTAATTTTACCGTTATTAATCCATAAATATCGATTTAACAAAGGTTTGCATTTGCAACACTTTTAATTTATGTCATAATAAACAGTAGCCTACGCCGCGCGGGCGATGGTTTGCCACGCCATTACTGTCAATGTGAGTTACGAAATGTAATTATTGATACTCCACATCTGACTGTATTCATTACATAATGCTTTAATTATTTCAAAAACACTTTACCTGTAACACAAGAAGCAACTAGAATAACTTTACAACTTCACTTCCAGTTCGAAATTGTAGTTTTATAACCTCACTTCACTTTTAGCCCATGTGATAAAAGTAAACAGCTGATTTCTTTAACCACGGTAAACTATAAAACGTCACTTTTAGTGAAACAAGCTAGCGCTAAAAGGCCTACTTTTAGTAGTGGTCGTAGATAAAAAAAATTACGTGTTAGCCATTACGTAACATTGTTTGTAACAACGAATTTACTAATCAAGTAAACAGTGCTTACTGAGCATTTTACTAATAAAGGAGTAGAAAAATGCATTTACACATTGCGCGTTATAATAAACTCCCTGTATATGAATATACGCTAATATTAACAATACAAAATACGAGTACATCTGAAGTTAAATAAATATTAAATAACGGTTTTTGCTTTACTTTTGGTTTGACTATATCTGAAAATAGTGCACAATTAATTGTTTATTCAAGTTTCTGAATATACAGTAATGTTTTTTTTTTAATTTTATTTTATTTTCTTATTTCGCAAGAATTTTTTCAATTCATGAGTTTCATTGTTCTTCACTGATCGTTTTGCTATTTGGTCGTAGGTACACAATACACTTGACAATATGAAATTCCATTTACATTGGCATTTCCATAAACTTCTAATTATATCCTAATTTACCATAATTGTTTCATAAAATTTCTTTTTCCGTCGACCTCCCTATAAATTGTGATTTTACGGACGCATTTACGCACCAAAAATGTCACTTTTTTGGACACCATTAATTTTTCGTCCGCAAAAACTTTTCAACCGCAAATGCTTTTCGTCCGCGAATGCTTTTCGTCCGCAAACACTTTACGGCCGCACTTTACAGCCGCAAACGCTTTTCGTTCGTAAACACTTTTCGTCCGTAAACGTTTTTCGTCCGCAAACGCTTTTTGTCCGCAAACGTTTTTCATCGTCAACAACTCTTATAATTCGGACTCCACTTTAATTTTTTTTTTAATTATGACTGTCTACGGAAAAATTTAATATGCACCTCGGACGAAAACTGCTTTTTATGGCCTTGCCTGATTTCAGGCATCGTCCATAAAAAGCCAGTTTTTCGGCCTAGATACATAATAACTATCATCTTTTGAAGTATAGAATTTAAGATTAAACGGTTTAACGACTTTTAAACGACATGTTTGTGAATATTTGTGAAATAGAATTAGAATTTCATAAAAAAGTAATTAGCGAATATGTATAAGTAAAATGAATAAGATGGTATTATTGTCATTTGCTATTAGTTTCTTGAGCTGTGCTATTGTTTGCATCTATATAGCCTACTGTGTTTAATGGTAGAATACGAGTTGGTAGAGACTAACAAGCAGAATCCGCTAGCTTTACATGACGAATTCCCAGTATCGACTGCATAGGACAGCGAAGAATGGAATCAAGAATTGGGCCTGTGTCAAGAATAGAAGTCGAAACTGTAAAAGCCGTATGCCTACGAAAGGCGGAAAAATACAAAGAGTGTCTGAACATGTTTGTCAGTCAGATCAAGCTGCAACGGAAGTGCCAAAGCAAAAATGTGTAATATCAAAAAAGGGCCAGAGAAGATGAGAAGTCGTTATCGCAGGTCTACCGAGATGAATTTGATCCTCTGTTTAATAAAAGTTACGAGTTCGTGACGGAAGTACCATCGTTTTCATCAATAAAACGAACAATGCAGCGTATTCGAAGAAGTGCTTTAAACATGCCTCCAGAACCGTCAAGCCTCTAAGAGATTAGTAGCCCAGAAGATATACTAAAAATGAAAAACGATCCCAGTTTTCTTCTTGCAGAAGACAAAATACTGATATTTGGTTATTTGCTAGTTTAAAAGGAAGGGAAGCTATTGCAGAACATGCAACATTTTTCATGGACGGAACTTTTAAAAGTTGCAGGAAACAATTCACTCAAGTGTATACCATACCATACATGTGGATGTTAGAAGCACATCTGAAGAAATCAACATTATATCCGTAACGTACGCCTTGTTACCTAAGAAAAGTCGTCAGGTATACCAAAGGTTTTTTAAGCTAAAAAAAACTATGTACCATGTTGGAACCCACAATTTGTAAAAATGGACAAGAGAAAGCCGCCATAAGGTAATTGAAAAATGCGTTTTCATCAGTACAAATACTTGGTTGTAATTACCATTTCAACCAATGCCATCTGGCGTAAAATACAAGAACTCGGAATAGTCCATGATTACACGAATAATGAAGAAGTGAGACTTCATGTAAGAATATGTGCTGTACTTGCTTATGTTCCTGTTACGGACGTTGAAAATGGCTTTTAAGCATGCCTTCATAACCTGTGACTAAAGAGTCTAGTCACGAGCTGAAGTTGGCAACGACGTTTTAGTCACGGGGTGAAGTTAAGTTCAAACAGCATTTGCTTTATTAGCCACAGCCAAAGCTAAAATCAAGTTAGTTTTCACCAGTCAACATTGACGTTTGTCGAGCATAATTTAACGTAACCTAACATTCAAAATCTTAATGAAATAATATGATGTTATATTGCCTAAATTTGTGATCGTAGAAAATGTGTAGTATGTAACACATTATATAAACTCGTCTAGACACTCGTTTATTAAACACTGGCTACGCTACGGTCCGCTCGTGCCTAAAAAAAAACTCGTGAATAAAATGAAGTTTATAAAACTTGTTACATAATATACTATTAAAAACTGTTTAACAGTACATATATAATTTAGTACTTTAAATAATTCAAAACAAGTAACGCCCAATCTAGTTACTCTGAATAAGCTAGTTTTGTCAAAAATTATTAACTGTCAGTTTGACAAAGTATTTAAGAACGAACAATAGTATATTACATTACAAGGCATGAAAGTGGTACTTTGCGGTGTTAGCTTTTCTCTTACCTTTAGGTCAGTCTCTATATTTTACTTCAAAAATTGTTCGCTATAAAATTGTGCTTGGAGCCCGTCACTAGCTACAGTTAAGACGGTGTGTTTCTTCTATTAATGAGATGTCCAAATTTATCTGAGCGCCAACAAGTTTCATTACTTCCAAGTGCACTTATATGGATGAAATAAAACTTATAAACACTTCGCCGTATATATACAGCACAATACAACCCTTGAAATTTTAAAATTTGAATGAAAGAAGCAATTATTTATAACAGGTGGCGCAAAAGTCATCATCCTATTGGAAAATGCTCTCATTTTCTATCTAAGCAATAGTTCGTGTTATAAAACGGGGTACCCCAATTAAGCTTACGTCAATTTGACTTTCTAACTACTATATTTGACGTTAATACTAACTCACAGAAATATAATAGCTAGTGTATTTCTAAGGGGTTATAAACTGTTCTTACCTTTGCGAATATGCGAAATATCACAAGATTATCTTTACTTTACTTGTCTGGTAATTCTTTACGCTTGTGGAATCAAAGATCAGCCTCTCAGGAGCCCAATCAGCCTGCAACATCGCTCAAGAGGTCGATGCGCTCTCCCAACTGCCACTTTGACAGCCGCTAAACGCCAGCTGTCATTTGACCGCAAGCAATCGCAAGATCTCTGTAATGAAATTCTTATGAAGAGATGTTCAAACTAATGCGTTTCCGTCGCCTCAGACTTGTTGCCTGTATTTAACGCTTTGCGTAGTTCCTAAATCAGTCAATATGACCTGGAGCTTGGCCCGTTGGAAAGTGGTACCCGCTCTCAAAATCTGCCTCAAGCACGTTTCGTTAGTATCCACATACTATGATGTTAACGGAGAACGAGAAATCCCGAGTTCACCACATTTTTACCACGAAAAACCTTTTATGCACAGCTAAATTCTGTCACCAATTTGATAACCAAAATCTGTTATTATTTTCTACCCTCTTTTCCTTCTTAAAAACCCTTCCAACTTGGATATTAATTTTCATACGCTTCGACTGCGTAATTACGTTAATACAATAGGCTTTTAACACGTAACAGCGGATGAGGAGGCTTGTCGAAGAATACGAGGACTTCTTCAAAGCCTCCGAGCCAAGCATCGACACTTTTATATTCATGCTGTATAATGTATTATATTTTTTCTGAAATCTCTCTTTGTAAAGAATAGCGCGCGCAGACTTCGGCAACACGGATCTACACCGCGCCACGGTTCCAACCGTCGCCAAGAGAGGGCGCCAAGCGCAACGCTCGCTAGTTATGTTTTAACGGCGCTCGCTTAAAATCTCGCGCCAGCATACCATTAATTTTTTTTATAGTGATAACGTATTAACAAAGAACAATAGATATTTATGCATTAAGGGAGATATGAATATGTTTTTTCCCTGAGGTTGACATGTGTTATAGACCGAGGGCCTCTGGCCCGAGGTCTGTAAGTCAACCGAAGGTAAAGAACATGCATATCTTCCGTAGCGCATACAATATTTTATCTACTAGCATATTCGTAAAATTGTATAAAATTTCAAAATGTCATAATGACATTTAAAATTAGAATATGTAAGTAACATCAAGGATGAGTATGAGGGAGAAATAATTTGACAAGTCCCTTGGGAGTTATGAGTAGATTTTCATATTTTGTTTCTATGACGAAAATGTACAATATCATGTTGCTAGTAGATAAAGCTATTTATTTTATGTACTAGGCTTTATCAAACCTTATGCAAATAGTATTGAAGGAAGCTGCAGGATTTTAATATTTTCTCTCCGACATCTTTAAAAATAGCATCCTATTGCATCAAGGCATCACCATCTTTAAAAATAGCATCCTATTGCATCAAGGCACATGGTGAAGGTGACCGGTCACCTAGGTAATGTAAAGTAAAAATGACTAGTCTTGCAAAAATCTCAAAAGTGACTAGTCTTACAAAGTGACACTTTCAAGATCAAACTGAGTCTTGACATGGCCCGTTTTCTTGACGATTTCAAGAAAAACGTGTTTTACTTTCTGTGCCTCGATTCCAAACAAAGCATAGAAAGTGTTTGCAGCGGCATTTCCATAGCAACGATCCTTACCTAAATGAAATGTAACATTTTCTTAGAACAGAAAATAGACAGGAAGGCGCATTTCATTTAACTTGGCTGTAACATCTAGGCGACGGAAACGGCCATTTTGAAAACCCATGTATGACTAATGAGGCACGATACGGGTTTGACAGTTGTGGGTTTTAGTTAGTTTGAGACTAATTTTGGCTGTTCTCAGACCCCAAATACCAGGACTTTGGGCATTATATTCCATCAGTAAGTATTAATATTACTTTTCACTTCAAATAGAGAGATAATTTCTCTGAACATGTCACTTGTCATACGTACTTGTACACAACAATAGTCATGGGCATAGAAGGGAACGTATAATGGGGTCATTGTTTGTAATCACACAATCTGAGGAAGCAATTTAAATTACAGACAGTGACTGAAGTCACACAAACTCACATGTAGTCATAAATCACATAGTGTAAAGTGCACTTAATAAAACTGTTGAAATTGTTTGCTGCACATGCACCCTCTCGATATGATACGCCCCTGCCAAAAGGAAACAACCATCCGCCATTTTGAAAACCCATCGCGGTCGCACGGATTTCTTACAAATGCGGCTTCCTGTTTATTTTCTGTTCTAAGAACATTTTCTATGTCTCCAAATGAAATAGTTACACCAAAAGATCCGTTTTCGTGTCTTCTGATTCAAAAACAGTGGTTTTTGAAGTGATGTCTAGTAGTCTATCTGTATGTGTCCTCTCTACAGCCCAAACGGTTTAATTTATCGGCTTCAAAATTTATATCTTCACTTTTAATATAAATTCGGAGATCTTAGTGATTTTTAGTAAAAATCGGGTAACCGGAGATGGTACTTTTGTTTTCTTTTTTTCCGCGGAAATGTTATAATTGTTTCATAAAAATTAAGATTTATAAAACATGATCGTATACTATGGAATCATCTACAACTTTTATTTAAACAGTTTTTTACAGATTTTTACAAGCACATAAAGAAAGTCATGTAGTGACCACTCCTCGTCTTCTTCTATGGAAATGTACGAAATTCTAGGTAAACCCGTAAACCTTTGGTAACTAGCATTATCACTAGATTGAATTGTGTTGGTACACAAGCCTCTGGTTATTATTTTTGCAGTGAGGTGGTGAGGTTAGGTTTTATGTGGTCTGATTGACATTTCTGGCTATTATAAACTTGAAATGTGATTTGATAATTTGATTTTAACTAGGTAGGTGTTGCACTAAGAACAATTTCAGTTTATAATAGTGAAAACTACAATTTAAGATAATTAAGACGTCAGACAGTCAAAGTGAAACCTAACCTTACTGCAAAAATAATAACCAGAGGCTTATGTATAATACCAACACAATGCAGTCTAGTGGTATGCTTGTTAATTCATATTCTTATTTGGGTATTTCTCCACTTTGAAAATTAAAAATATTAAATAACGAACATTTCGAGGGACTATCTGCCCTTGTTATCAAAGATTAACTATTAAAGAGAACAAGAAACTTAGATTTTTCACTGGGAGAAAAAACGTTTTCTATGTGGTCTCTAAGGCTTATCCGTAACACGGTTCTTTCGATATCTCGCTGTGCCACTCTTAGTTTGTTGGCGGACTTCACTGTTAACGAGGTGTGATGGTATATAAGAAAACAATGTTGTTGTAATTCTGCAGCATTGAGTAATAATAAAGTTAAACTGACTTATTTTTGCCAATTGATCTCGCAAATAGATTATGTAGATGCCGATTTAGACACGCCTCGGCTGCATATGCACCATAAAGAGATAGAAAAGGTGTTCTTCAGCTCGAGTGACTTCGTCGTACATTGCATTTGCATTGTTCAAAATGTTTACAACTTCCTGGGAATCGTCTCGTTCCCACAGTTGAAAGCATTTCCGTTTTCCTTTCTGGAAAAGAGATGATATGGTATCGCAACCACTGAAAATATGTGCAAACAAAATCCCTTTTTTCTACGATCACCACTAAAAGCAGCCCTTTTAGCGCCAGCTTTTTTCACTAAAAGTGACGTTTTATAATTTAGCGTGTTTAAAATGAGATCAGCTGTTTACTTTTAGCCCATTTGCTAAAAGTGAAGTGAGGTTATAAAACTACAATTTCGAACTGGAAGTGAAGTTGTAAAGTTATTCTAGTTACTTCTTGCGTTAGAGGTAAAGTGTTTTTAAATAATTAAAGCGTTATGTAATGAATAAAGTGTACTATTATAATTACCTTCGATAACTGATTTTGACAGTAGTAGCACCGGAAACATTCACCTGCGCGTCAAGGCCATCCCTTTATTATGACATAAATTATAACTGTCATAAATGCAAACCTTTGTTAAATCGACATTTATGGATTAATAACAGAAAATTTAAGGTCATAGAAAAAATATTGTATGCAAACCGTGCTAAAAGTGTTATTGCACTCGACATGTTATGAAACTCAGCCTTCGGCTTCGTTTCATAATTTTCATGTCTCGTGCATAACCATTAACTTTTAGCACTTGTTGCGTAAATAGCTATTTTATGTCGTTCTAAGAATTGAAGATTTCGTGAACAATACACTTTGCGTCTTTCCTTTCCCTGATTCCGAAAAGTAGATATTATTTTCCGATGGGACTAAAACCGTCAATAGAATAATGTTATTAGAAGATGCTATTTCTATTGTCGTTGTGACAATAAGGGTGTCAGCATCGTCTAGAGCCTGTTTAATGATGAACAGTTCATCTTGAAATTTCTCCATCAGCATTGAAATAAATCGATTTATTTCATTGAACACGAACTTCTTTTTCATCAAACGTCGAAATTTGTTTCTATTTGTGGACTATACTGAAAAATCTGTAAAGTGGTTTACACTGATCTTCCCTCGCAAGAGCTCACCACATAGGTGTAGAAATATCTCAACGTTCCTAATACTACTTAAACAACAAAAGCAAACACTTGGTAATGCGAATTACATCAATTGGCAAATAAAAGAAGATGCAGCCAATTGGAGTCGAAATTCACGATTTCAGCGTCTGCGAGGATCCGATCTCTAGTGCCATTCGGCCACGAACGCCGGCGAGCCTCTTAGATATTGTTCTGTGCTATTATTTTAGTTTGCGGCTGGATTATATATGAAGAGCTTATCGTTGCATATTTTTATTCTTTTTACAACATTTACCCTGTATCTGTTGAGTCCCATTTTCTCCAAGAGTAAAAACCTGACCTATATGCAAAATACTACTTTTATCTATTTCTGGCTTAAAGCAAAATAGACAACATTAATTTTTTTAAAGTGACCACCCTGTACATATTTGACCAAAAATGTATTCAGTTTCGAGTTAGGTAGCCCTACTGGATGGGCCATAAGTCACGTTACAATTGAAAAATCGAATAAATAATTTATTTTTAAGAATAAATCCCTCAAAGATTTAAATTAAAATACAACAATATGGGGAATTTTCAATCTATTTGTGGAAGATAATGCCACGTAAATGATGTCTTTTTTCTGCCTTGCAGAGGAGAGCTCTTTTTAGAGTATTTTTCACTACAGATCTCTATATTTATGACTGTAAAGCTCGAATGTCTAAGCGGATGTTGTCCTTGAGTTACTGAATTTTCTGCCAATTGTTTTATATCCCCTTTTTCAGATGAGATAAAAGAAAGGAGTTGGGGGCAATCAAGTCGGGTGAACGTGGCGAAGCCTGTTTTTCGTTGTCTAGGGACCCTGAAACGTGAAGATCTGCAGAAATATCGACAGGTTATTTTTTCACGCCGAAGGCGAAGGAAGTACGAGCATGGATGTATTTAATTATTCTATGCTTTTTGTGTGATTCATCGAAAATATAGATATTGGTTTCCGATACATCATACGACATTATTATTGCCATAGTTACCTAGAAAAGAAAATTCGGAAAAAGAAAGGTTGTAAACAGAGGCCTCAAGAAGCTCCAATCAATGGTCGGATATTAACTCCGTAAGTAGCAACATAACTCAAAACTTGTAAATTCAAGAACGTTGTATTTCATATTTACTTATACCTGGTTTTAATGTTGTGCGAAGCACGACAACCAGGCAACCAAACATTTTGTTTTTTACGTGAAATGTGTATGTATATACAATTTAAATGCAGCTGACATTGTGCGTCTTATATATTTATATTCCTCGCCAACTCTGCCTGCGAGCGATAAAAACGCGCTAACCCTTTGTAATGCGCCTGCGCAGTCTACAAACGACCACAATTGCAAATTTTCTTTGTTTTACAGATTAATTACACACATTTTTTCTCTGTAGATCTAAAACTTAAGATCTCAATGGCGTATTAAACAATTAATGTTATTTTCTTGGAGACATTTTTTGAACGGGTTTTTTGTAACAAAGCGAAAAAGCCCATAAAATAATTTTATTATTGTCATCTTATTCTACTTTTACCTCTGCCCTTCGTCTGCTGATAGCATTTTGTTCTTTTCTGAATCTGGGTAGATTTAGAGTTATTAACTACGCCGTTTTTTCGTGTTATTATCCAGCCCCTCATTGTTTAACCACACTGGACTTTTAGTTGCTTACTTGGTCTCGGGTTTGTGACTTAATTCCTTAATAGTTTCACTTCTGTGTTTTATTATACTTATTACCATTCTGCACATATTTTCATGTTTAATCATTTAAAATAATAAGTACCCAATAAGGAAGCAGCATCGAAACAAGAGTGGAAGTTTAGAAGTATCAAATCATCATCATAGTCCAACGTCGTGAAAAACGTGTGGTGATTGTTGTGCACTAGTTATTATTGTCTATATAGTGTTGCCATAACATCCAAGTACCAAATGTATGTATGTATGGTGTGTTTAAAAAAAAACTCATTCGCAGCATGCCATGATCAAATTGAAGTTTGCCATAACTTGCTAGATACCCATTGAAGCAAATGAACTACCATCTTGAACGATTTTCTTAAAAATATACAAAACACTAAATAAAAATAACTTTTATTGACTATTATGATTAATACACTCGTTGTTTTTGTGTAAATGCCATGTTGTTTTCCTTTTTGCTTGATACAAGTAAACCTAATGCAGTGTAAACGTTTGCCTGTCACAGTGACAGATGTTTACATAAACAAAATGCAATCTGACATTCACCTACAGACTTAAGGTAAGACATGACTAGATTTTCTATCTTTCTTTCCAAGGCCTACCCTAAATGAGTTTTTTAAACACACGATATTATCGTTAACCTCTTGTACCTTCTCTTAACGCATTTATATCGTGTGTCTTTAAATTTGTTTCCTGTCTGTGCCAAGTAGTCAATTATAAATTTAAGTTCCCGTGTTGGTTGAGCCCATGTGTATTGTGGTTATTTCGATGTTGAAAATATCCATTCATTATTTTAAGGTCAAATCTACTGCATACTTCTATTAGTCTGTTGCCTTCGCCGAAGTTTCCTGTAACTGCTTGGTGTTCTTCATGCCCTGTTCTCGCATTTAGGTCATAGGTATATTTTCCTTTCTTTTTCCAATTTTTGTTATTAGTAAAGTTTTTTGTTTTTTGTATTATTGTTTGCGTCGTCTGTAGGAGCGTATGCCGCAATTATTGCAATGGTATGTCCAAACATTTGCATTTCTAGTGACATGAGTGTTTCATTTATCTCTCTGTGTTTAATACATCTTTTGTATTTGTTCGATATGGCAATAAAAAGCTACTCCGTCTTTTGCTCTCTTTTTTGGAACTCCGCTGTAGAACCATATATATATATATATATTGTAATGACAAAAAAGCACCACGTTGGGTGACCATATATATGGAATGGTAACACCACTCTACATTTAAATCCTATATTTATTTATTTTAATATTATGTAATGCGATTTGAGACTCTTAATAGGGTGAGGGTCGTTAATCTAGTTATCTGTTCTTTGATATTGTAATTATATATAAATTTTCAACTATTGACTGCTACTAAACGTCAGTTTGACTTTAAACAACTATCAAACAATAATCAAATCAAAATGACAAATATTCTTTCTACTCGCAAATCAAGGACTCAATTCGCTAAAGTAAGTACTGTGTTATATTTATTTCACGTGTTTAATTGTCATTTATTCAATATGCTTCTATAGGACTAATTAAAAACCAACCTGATTTCCTCTTATTTCACTGTTATTCACATTTAACACCACTGCTCCTGACGTTCACAGCTAAGCTCATTAACAGCCGAACCTCGATACTCCTCCAACTAACTCGAACACGTCCAAACCCCAGGCTCCTGCACGTTACTGTCCATCGAACAGCCTCTTGGTAAGTTTCCACTAACATGTGGTATCCAAACTAATTTCCCATTGTCCGCAGCTCATACCTTGTAGTAACCAACCCAAATCAATCAGCTACACTGGCAACCCCCTTCAAATGATTGACCCGTCCTCCGTATAATCACCAAATCCAGTAATTAGTATAACTTATTCCTTGTATGTAGTAAATCATCCAATTCTTCACTTAATTTCACCTCGCAGATTTGGTAAATACCTTTTTATTTGTATTCGACCAATTTATTTATACAAATAAAGGCAAAATTTCCAGTTTTTATTAAATCAAAATTAGTTTTTCCAAAAATATGTCTACATTTTATGAGTTTGTTATTATCACTATCTTAAACAAATTTTTAAAATTATGCTAGTTACAATTATTAATGCACTCTTTTTTAAAATTAAATGTTCTGAGTTTTACCTACTACATGCTATATTCTAGTAGTAAGCATATTTGTCACATGATAACATTATCTTATCTTTCATATTAAGTTTCACCACCCTGATTGAATACTCAATTGCTATAACTTAACAAAATTAATTATAAATTGTCTCAAATTTAATTTCTATTACTCAATTCAACTTAACCAACAATCTTATTCAAAATTTTCTAAATTTGATTGTATTAATCTTCCAAATTTATTTCTTTTAATTTTTATTTAATAAGTGACCTATGTGTATCATAATATAATATATTATCTTCTTGATTTTCTGTTTCTTTTTTCTTCATCTCTGTGAGTATCACTATATTGATCTTATATTTGAAGAGTTATTCAAAAACTTCTTTTTTTGTGTGTCTATACCCTGGACGTTCCATGTACCAAAATTCATAATCCTTTTTCGTTTGTGTTTTCTTGCATCAAAATTTTCATTCTGGTTCCGAAACTTGCAGTTTGATCTTTTAACAGTTGGTTTAGTTTTACGAGTTACGAAGAGTTAGCGCGTATCCTCAACCCCCAATCTTGAAGGGCCAGGACTTTGATTTTGGGGTGTTCATCCCCTGGACATATCCAATGTAGCGAACACAATATCGAAAGGCTGGTAGTTCTAAGTAAACCAGATGGAAAAAGAAGACGTGGACGATCACCAAAACGTTGGATAGACTTAACAAGAGATCTTCTCCACACTACTTTGAGTGAAGCCGCCCATATGGCTTCCAGTAGATAAAGATGGCGAAACACCAGGGCCGTAGCTACCACCGGGGCAGCCAGGGCAGCGCCCCGGAGCCCCCGAACATAGGGGGCCCCCGAAAGTGGAAGGGGGTTCTTTACGAAATTGTCTTAAAAAAGTATTGAACCAAACTGCCAAACTTAAGAAAATGAGCAGCATCGAGAAATGTGCAAATCTATTAATAACTAATTGAACACAGCTCACTTTCACCAACTTTATCCTGATGTGTGTACAGCATGTATTATGTAATTACTTGACAGTTCCTGTGGCCGTAGCTAAGGCCGAACGGTCGTTTTCAAAACTGAAATTGATCAATCATTACATACGAAATACTATGGGACAGGAAAGGCTCAGCAATCTAGCTTTGCTTTCAATTGAAAATGATGGAGCTCAACAAATTAACTTTGATAAAGTAATCAATGACTTTGCTTGTAATCAAGTTAGGAAACAGAATTTAATGTGATTTTGATTTCAGTAAAACTCAACCTGTGTAGACTTAGGATATTGAAACTTTGCAAGTGTTATATGCATGCTTGCATGTCGTATGACGGGGGGTACTCCGCCTGATGCAGACGTTTTTACACTAAAAGTAGGCCTTTTAGCGCTAGCTTGTTTCACTAAAAGTGACGTTTTATAGTTTACCGTGGTTAAAGAAATCAGCTGTTTACTTTTAGCCCATGTGCTAAAAGTGAAGTGAGGTTATAAAACTACAATTTCGAACTGGAAGTGAAGTTGTAAAGTTATTCTAGTTGCTTCTTGCGTTATAGGTAAAGTGTTTTTGAAATGATTAAAGCGTTATGTAATGAATACAGTCAGATGTGGAGTATTAATAATTACATTTCGTAACTGACCTTGACTACTGTCATTCGCAAACATTCGCCCGCGCGGAGTGGCCTACTGTTTATTATGACATAAATTAGAAGTGTCGTAGATGCAAACCTTTGTTAAATCGATATTTATGGATTAATAACAGTAAAATTGAGGTCGTAGATAAAATATTGTATGCAACGCGTGCTAAAAGTCGTTTATGCACGAGACATGTTATGAAACTCAGCCTTCGGCTTTGTTTCATAATTTTCATGTCTCGTGCATAAACGTCAACTTTTAGCACTTGTTGCATAAATAGCTATTTTGAACTACTGCCAACGCCTTCTTGATATGACGCCGGCACCCCAGAGGCGGGGACTTTTCAAGAGTTACTCCTAAGGTACTAAGGAACATTTGTTCCAAAAATCAGGACTACATTTTTTGACGTAGATATCTACGAGTATTATGCCTGGGCTATAATAGTTATTTATGTATTAAGGGCATAATCAATAGATTATAGCACGAGAGAATGTTTAACCCTTCAGTACCCGTTTACGGTCTGTGAGACAGAGCAAACACATGATGCAGTATATTACTTAATGTTCTAGCGTTAGTTTACCGCCCATTTCACTACCTTCCTATATATTGCCATTGAAGATCCGTATGCAGTTTTGAGTTCGTGCGTGCAGTGGTTTAAGAGTTATTTATAATTTCGGTTTCAGAGACCGAATCGGGTACCCGAGTTGTTTTTATTTTTACTTTTGATATACGACTAATGTGAGGAGAAGGAAGTATTTTCCGCATTTTTAGTAACACTGTTATGCTAAAACATTATTATAGTCATAGCAGATTTTATGAGAAAGAACAGGCGCGACTAGAACAGACGATGCGAGATATAATAGCGGAGGAGGATGTCGACAACGCGTTTTATGATGATGTGCTATCGTCTGACGAAGATAATTTATTGGAAGCTAGGGAAATGAACAGTGGCACTGAACAGGAAATATCTGATTATGAAGACGTTAGTGAACAAGAAACTAATGCCATAAGATATCTCATTATTTTTATGGAGGTGGCAGAGGGTGTCGGACTGCGAGACCGGTGCGGGTACTGATGTCTTACAATTTTGAACGGGTACTGGAGGGTTAAAGCGCGACGCGAAGGTAGTCATAATATTGTTGCTGGTTACAGATGAAAATAATTTCATTGCATGGAAAATACAAATTATGTATCACATTAGCGGAGGAAATGTCTACTTGATTATATCTGGAGCGGGTGTTTCGCTGTGAACGTTGCCTTCAGCTATTATCCACAAAAGAGAGATTTCAATCTTTGGCAGCTTGTAGTTGGCAGCAGGAGCTAAAAATCTCGGAAATGCTTTTATTGTATTTTTCATAACGGGTGTTAGCATAAATAGATCCTTGAAATTGTTAACATCTTTGAAAATAGCCACATCAGCGTTTTTTCAGTTTTAAGAAGTTTAAGAAACTTTTAAGGAATTAAGTCACAATCCCTAGACCGAGTAAGCAACTACGACGTAAAAGTCCAGTGTGGTTAAACAATCGGGGGCTGAATAATTACACGAAAACACAGTGTAGTTAATAACCCTAAATCTACGCAGATTCGGGAAAGGAGACGCTGTCAGCAAGCGAAAGGTAGAGGTAAAAGTAGAACAAGAAGAAATTAATAAAATGATTTATTTGGGCTTTTTCGCTCTGTTCTGAAAAATTAACCCGCTCAAAAAATGCCTCGCGGTAAATAATACGCCGTTATGACCTCAAATTTTATATCTAAAAGGAAAATCTGTGTGTAATTAATCTGTAAAGCAAATGACATTTTGCAATTATGGCAGCTTTCAGACTGCGCAGGCGCAGTAAAAAGGACTCGCGGGCTTTTTACCGCTCGCAGGTAGAGTTCACATCCAATATACATATAAGACGTACAATGCCAACTGCTGTTAAATTGTAAATAATTGTTACTACTTTTAAAGCAAACCTGTTATGCAAATTTTTGGTTACTTGGTTGTCGTGTACTACGCACGAACATTGAAACCAGGTGTAAGTAAATATGAAATACATACGTTTTTGAATTTGCAGGCTCAAAAACTATTTTATTCCAATGAGGACGACATTTTGTATGCAGATTAGATGTCCCTTAGACAAGGGAAAAGAGATGTCCACATCACTCGAAACCGAATATGTATGTATAATCGATAACCTCGTTTTACCTTGCGGTGTTGTGGCTGGTACTTTATGCGCTTGCATCTGCCGGTACAATGCTCAACTTGCCCCGGATTCGGGATACAAAGTTGGAGCGCGCCTTGTGTGCTTGAACACATGCACAGTAACCATTGTGTGAGATATGTGTGTGTGTTAGGTTGACCTTGTTACTCTATATTTTACGTCTGCGGTTCTGAGTAGAGCACAGTTAATTTGGTGCCCAACTGTGAATGGTCTCACCGAGCCCGGTTCAAGCAAGACTAAGATTAAGAAAAATTCTGGCCCTCGCGAGATTCAAACAGAGGACTTGCTTAATGTAAGGCAAGCAATTACCCATCTGCGCTACTCGGCTATACGTACTTCTAATCAAATATATACAAATATTTCATTTTAAAGAATATTATGTTGTCTATTTTTGCTTTTACTAAGGAACATATAAAAGTAATAAGTTATATATAGCTCAGGTTTTTACTCTTGATGAAAATGGAACCCAACAGATATAACGGCTGCGTTTTTATTTCCAAATTAATGTAATACGCATTGCGTATAAGTGTATCTTTTACAGTTTTAGTATTATTAGCAGCATTAAGATATTTATACCTATTTTGTACAAGTAGATGGTTAATTTATTGTATCTGCATATCTATTTCTTCTAAGCTGATTCAACCGCAGTACCTCGTATTCTTCGTAATGTTAGTAAATCTACAGCATTTATAATGTTTTAGATGTATGTACTAGGTGATTCTTGACTTATACCTACGCACAATTGCGAGGAATGATAGTTCGTGATGTGTAGTGATGGGTAATTAAAAAAAGTGTAGTAAAAGTATTTATCTACTCCAGTGGGATAAGTAACTCATTACGTCACTCATTTGACACTATTTCAGTTACGTAATGAAGCTCATTACACCACTCAGTTATGTAATGGTTTCATTACGCAACTGAGTTGTGTAATGACTTCATTACGTAACTGAAATAGTGTCAAATGAATGACATAATGACATTTGCCTACTAAAATATTTTTGAAAATGCAGATCTGACATTTCTCTTAATGCACTTTTTCTCAATTTTAGGCAGTCGTAGATAAAATTTTGTACAATACATGTGTGATAATGCATCATTAATATACTTGTGTGCTTACATAACTCGTGCTACGCACTCGGTTGTAACTTACACACACGTATATTAATGATGCTGTTATCCCACTAGTATAGTAAATAACTATTATCTACTTTGCGTTGGTACTGAGGCTATTACGATACGCGTTTGCGTATCGTAATAGACACAGCGATGTTATAATAAAAATACTAAAAATTTTCATTTTTTTGCTTAAAAAAGTGGCAAAGTAGATAAAATACTGTATGATACCTCGTTTATAAGGCATTTTGTAGCACTTACTCCTTTAGGGCACTCCTCGCTTCGCTCGTCGTACCCTAAATCCGTGCGTGCTACAAAATGTTTCTTATAAAACTCGTATCATAATATACTATTTATTAACGGAGATAACGAATTAATTATGTAACTTAAACTGCAGTATCACAATTGTTCGAAGTGATTTTCTTCATTTTCGATAAACACCTCAGGGCGTCCAATCCATGCTGCACCACACGTACGTACTGGACAACACGTAGAAAAGTTTCTCCACCCGGATGATAGCTTTAAAGAAATCTTTGTGCATAAAACCGAGCTGCAGCTACTGAATTTTGGTGTACTTCCCCGTAAGTGAATGCATGTTCATAAGTTCTGCGTGGTGAAGTTAGGTGCCATAATTTTCTTTTGCGAATAAAAGAAGCTCAAATTTGACAACCAGTTATGGAAAGTGACAGATACAATTCTAGGTAAATGCGATAATTTTATTTTTACTAGTTCACCACTCTCATAGTGTATTACGCAACAAATTTAGAAAAGTAAAGTTTTACTAAACGAATATAGCTTGATTGTGTACGAGCGAGCGAAGCGAGCGAGTAACTTAGAAAGCTAACGACAGATCAATAAAAAACCCAATTAGGACAGGCTGTGATATGTGTTATACGTTTGGCAGTACTGAAGTGTATTGTCAGTTTTTTATTGATCTGTCTGTATATAAGTTTAGTAAAACTACTTTACTTACGAAATCTGTATACTATTTTTCGCATTTTGTATTAGTATTTATAAACAAACATTTATATAAAAGCACTAGCTGTTACCCGCGACTTCGTTCGCGCGAGGTTCGTTATTTGTGTATTAAATAATGACTATTTTTTTCTGTCATCCCATCTCATCCTATCCCCGTCTCCTTCCCCGTCACTTTGTCCATCCCCGTCCCCGTACCGCCCCATTCCGTCCCGTCCCGTCCCCTCCCCTTCCATCCCAACCCTTTCCTTTGCATCCTATCCCGTTCCGTCCCGTCTAATCC
>CALNHX010009937.1:0-44771 GCA_940337035.1 Agriotes lineatus
TGTGCTTGTTTCAGATACATTACAGTCGTTTTCATGGTTCCGTTTTGAAAATTTTATTTTGCAATTGAGATAATGGTCGTTGAAGCAAAGGCTAAACATTAAAAGGTCATTATGTAAATGATATGATTTCATTGGTAAAAAACCTAATAAGTTTATGAAAATGCGTCACCAGTAACCTTTGTTGTTTAAATAAAAAATGCTTGCAAGAGAAATAAACATCTCTAACTCCTTATATTTGCAGAAAATTCGGGTTATCAATACATCAGCAGCAGCGATTACTTAGCATGCAAATTGCGAGCTATTCAAGAAACGGCATATTTGCAGAGGCCCATTAAAAATGTTTTGGTTTCGTGTCCCTTGCCAACCGAAATGTTTAATGAAGCACTTGCAATATGACCCAGTCACGATCGAGACAATGAATATTTCATGGAATCCAGAATAAGAAGCAAAGCCGAAATTAGTTTTGTTAGTTTACTCGCTTTCAAATAAGTGTCTTTAACGCTGCACATAAAGAGATAAAAAAATTATCTTGGTAAATCCTCGAAGCGCTGAGATTTTAACACAATTTTATTCAAGGCATAATTGCATCGAGCCCGATTCAAAACCATCCCTGAACAGCGATTATTGGCGAAACAATAAAACTTTAAAGGTCTTTTGTTGGAGCAGTTTTGGATTTGGCCGTTGAAAGATTAAAATGTTTTACACCTTGTAGATTCAAGAAACTGTAGGAAAACTCCAACCGACTATTCACATTTTACTAAACGTCATTTTGATTTTATTGAACTAGCACAGTCAAATAAGTAGCAAAATGACAAAAACAATTTAATCATTACGTTACATAACCCTGAGCAGCTTTTGGTCGTTCAAAACCAAATTTTGTAAAAAGTATATATCGTGACAACAGAATATCACATACCATCATAGAAGAAATATTGTGGAATTGTAGAATTGGTTTTCGATATATGACATTGATCTATAATATATACCGGGGCTCCACAATCACAGTGAGATGCCACGACGACCCCCCCCCCCCCCCATTCCATTTAAGCGCGTTGTAAGACCAGACCATGCCGGGATCCATAGCTCAGTGGTAAGCATTCTGGCTACTGATCTAAGGATCGAGAGTTCGATCCCCGATTCCGGTGAGGTTTTTAAAAATAAAAAAATGCGGATGAAAGCCTCTACACGGAAGTGATGTAAAGCCGTGGGTCCCATGTTACTACGATGTGTAGCATGTAAAAGATCCCTTGCTAAGGTTGGAACTCCTTAGTCTCGGCAAAATTCTAAGTAGGACAAAGGTACCTGGTACTCTGCATGCCTAGACCTTGTTCATGGGGTTGGCAAAAAGGGCCTATAAAGGTCTACTTGCTAGACGTAAGTCTCCCCAAAAATAATACATACATACATACAAGACCAGACCATACAATATCCCCAAAATCTTCATAAACATCTTGGAAGATTCGTTTAAACAACTTAGCTAGGAAGAAAACGGCATCAATATAACTGGAGACTCTCTAAATTACCTCGCATGCGCCGAAGATTTAATTATAATTGCTGAAAAAGAAGAAGACTTTCGCACTATGATCCAAGAACTCCACGACACGTCAAAGAAGAGGCTTAAAAATCAATAAAGCAACCTCCAAACTACTGGCAAAAGTGGAAACAGCAGATAAACATCCAAATAGGAAACGAATTATTGGAGCAAGTTGAAGAATATATACAAGGAATTTATTTTAATGGTTAACATAAGAGTTTCGTTTCTATGCCACCATTTAATCATACAGTTCATTTCGATAGTTAGAAATAAGACCAATCGATTAGAGCGTTTATTTTACGAGTTAACATACGAATTATTACTTGTAAAAAACAATTAAAAGTTATCCTAATGTATACAACTGAAGAAAAGATACAACACACAAGTTGTGCTTAGGTATCTACTTTTTAGTCTTATTACCAAGTACCTAATTCAAATTCGTATGTTTACTTGTAAAATAAACGCTCTAATTTATTGATCTCATTTATAACTATGGAAGTGACCTGTATGATTAAATATTGGCATAGAAACAACGCTGCTATGTTAACCATTAAAATAAATTCACTGTATACTTGGGCAACCAATCAGACCAAATAAAGAAATTCAAGAAACCGAAGTCTGGAAAACTGAATTACATCTTGAGAAATAATACAATCTCGCAGTATAGTACAGTCAAATGGTAGAAAATAGGGGAAAGTTCTGGTGGAGTTTTGATATTTGGTTCTTATATGTTTTTTGGGTCGGTGTACACGAATATCAGGTTTGCCAACAAAAATTTTGGCCGGAAACATGTTTTTTTAAGCAAAAACGGTGTAACAAACCGATTTTTATTAGTTTTTCTAAAATTACCCAAAAGCTATCCATTTTTCATAAATGTTGAACCTATATGAAATAAAAGAACATAAAATTTCCTACATTTTATGTACTATTTTTTTCTCCGCGGCGCTCTCGCGGCTGAACGATTGATCGGAGAAAAAACCTTCCGTAGAAAATTCTATCCTCTTTCATTTCATATAGGTTCAACATTTACCAAATTTGATAGTTTTCGAGTAATTTAAAAAAAACTAAAAAAACCTCGTATTTTACACCGTTTTTGCTTAAAAAAACTTGTTTCCGGTCAATATTCTTGTTGGCAAACCTGATATTTGTGTACAGCGACCCAAAAACTATATAGAAACCAAATATGAAAACTCCACCAAAACTTTCCCCTATTTTCTACCATTTGACTGGACTATAACTTCGCGGCGCTTTCGCAGTTGAACGATTGGTCGGAAAAAACCTCAAGTAGATAAAATGTAGGATATTTCATCTTCTTTCATTTCATATAGGTTCAACATTTACGAAAAATGGATAGCTTTCGGGTAATTTTAGAAAAATTAAACAAATTCGGGGTTTTACACCGTTTTTGCTTAAAAAAACATGTTTCCGGTCAAAATTTTTGTTGGAAAACCTGGTATTCATGTACAGCGACCCAAAAAATATATAGGAACCAAATATCAAAACTCCACAAAAACTTTCCCCTATTTTCTACCATTTGACTGGACTATAACGGCGCTTTCGCAGCTGATATGAACGATTGGTCGAAAAAAAAAACCTCAAGTACAGTCGTGTGCAAATAAATCTGGGACAGTGTTTTTTTCACATGCAGATTCAGTTGAGAATTTTAAGAATATTTTCATGGATTTCCTCTTATCAGAGAGAGTTACGGGTTTCAGTACCTGTTAAAGTTTAATGTAACTCTTTCTGATAGCAGGAAATCCATGGAGATATTTTTCAATTCTTAACTGAATCTGTATATGAAAAAAACACTGTCCCAGATTTATTTGCACACGACTGTACATAAAATGTAGGAAATTTTATCTTCTTTCATTTCATATAGGTTCAACATTTACAAAAAATGGATAGCTTTCGGGTAATTTTAGAAAAACTAAAAAAATCGGGTTTTTGCTTAAAAAAAACATGTTTCCGGTCAAAATGTTTGTTGGCAAACCTGATATTCGTGTACAGCGACCCAAAAACTATATAGGAACCAAATATCAAAACTCCACCAAAACTTTCTTCTATTCGCCCTTTTTGAGCACCATTTGACTGGATCTAGTACTTCAAAACAAAAGTTTTATATCAGTTTACCACCCGTAATGTCATATGCAGCACAAACGAGGAAACTGACAGATTGAGATTGAGTGAATCGCAACGTGTAACAGAAAGAAAGATGCTGCACATTACTTTAAATGATCGAAAAACCAACACCTGAAATGGAGATTTGTAGAACATAATGAACGACAACCCGATGATAGATGGGATGAAAGTATACAGAAATGAAGACTTTGGCTTAGCAAAATAACAAGACGACGCCCAATGATGAGATGGTTCGCTGATATCAAAAAGCACGCAGGTCTACTGAGGACTAGAATAGGTCAGGACCGTACCAATTGGCAAAAAAATTGGGGACGCCTTCCCCCTAAATGGGTTAAAATGGGCCAAGAAAAAAGATGGAGTGATTTATAACAATTGTGAAGTACTTTTGCAGTTTATTTGCTTAAAGGTAAATGACAAAGCTGTTCAGAGAGTGACTTCATTCAAGTATCGTAGTTGTAATCTGAATTTGAATGATCGATGGGACTGTGATGAAGACTTTCTTATGCAACGTAGACTTTTAATAAGTTGTGAAATATTGTGGGCAGAGTATACTTTTCTAAGACCCTGACGCAATCACTAAAACTGTCCATGTCACTAATGATTCTTATAAAGAATCATAAAATGAATTACATGGCTTAAATTCTGCGAGGACATTGATATGAACTCCTAAAGTGAAGTTATGTTAATTCTGTCCCGGTATAAATTCGTTACGTACGCCTATGACATCGTTCCGTGAGTGGGAAAAGCTCACGTAAAATGCACACCAGCAACATGTTCGGGGGCGTACTCAGAGATAGACAGCAAACAGGCAATGAAGCCATACGTGCGAATGTATGCGATCCTTTTTATAGTCCGGGAGCCAGTGAACTTTTTGTTACTTCATAAGGTAAACGGCTAAATTATACTTCATGAATTAGTTTTTGTGCTAACGTAAACGAAAACTGATTTCTGCAATCCCAAATCCGGGGATAACATTTAGTGTTGTGATGTGAAAGTTGTCGCAATTAACAACTATTTTACGTCATTTTTAAATGCAAAATACAAGTTCCTATCAAAAATTTGATTAACACAGAGCAATAAAATATGTTTCTGCAAAGTGGAATCCGGGGATAACCCCTTCTGCAAAGAGGGTGAATATGTAGGGTTGAAGTTGTGAAAATTTTTATAAGATAAATGAAAAATTCTTTTTGCATGCACTAGTGCTAACATTAAACATTACAAAAATGATATTCTGCATAACAAACTTCGGGGTCATAACTTTCTGCAAGCGCCTCAAAAGTAACTTGTTGCGCGCCGTCAAATGCTCGTGCCGAGTCAATTTTACGTTATTATATTCAACAAATCAATGCGATTTGCACAACAATAATTTCTCACAATAAATATACACGAATTTAAGAATGATCAAAATTCTGTATTTTATGTTTATGAACAAACTTCAGGATTTTTTCGAAATTGTTTTCAATCGCGGGAGATTTAATTTATAAGTAATAAAATTTAACGTAGTGTTCTAATATTTTGCGCTGGCAGACAGCTTTGTTTGTGTAGATTAACCGTTCATGTTTGTTATTCTTAAATATTTCATTGTAAGGTGAGGCCCGGACGTGGCGGACGGGCATTCCAGGTAGGTTTTTGTATTTGTCGCTGCACCAGGGTTTCCGAAATAGTTATTTGAGTACTTCTCGCTCCGTTTAAACCTCCAGGTCCGGTTGAACTTGGGTATCTTGAGTTGGATCTGGTGGCACCCATTTCTTTAGAAATACCCTGTATATACCTCTACACGCTTGCCCTACGGTGTATCGTCTTGAACCAAGCCCATCTTCCTGAGCGCATTCGAGCCGAGGCCTTTAGCCTGTTTTTTTATCGATTGTCAGGGTGAGCGTGCCCCATTTCCCGGATTTGTTTAGCATTCGATACTCGCCCATTCGTGAGTGTCGTAAGGTTAATTTGATACTGTAACAGAACATCATAATTTTAATATAATTTTCTTTTTCGCTAGAAAGTCCTCCGCTTTTCCTCTCCGATTACACAAAAAATCATCTGCTGACAACTAAACTAAATAATTACAATGAAAAGATTTGTACATTCCATCAAAAAATCTTTCCAGAGATCACAGTCAGGCTGCTGAAACCCAGAGTAGCACTGAAAAACATCTCACTACAACACAGGAGAGTAACACTTCATCGTTAGTTGCTCTAGAAGAAGTTTCTGATCCAATAGACCTCGAAACAGACATCGAGACGAGCTTTTCGGAAAAATCTACGATTCCTCGATTATGCGTTTTTTGTAGTTTATCTCATAAACGTTCTAAAGGTCGTGTTTATTACATTAATTTGTGGAAATTGTACTATTTTGTGTAAAGAGGTAATGCCGGTAGCACTTGAGAAACACGATAACATGCTTGAGAAAATTGAGAATAGTAAGACAAATTCGTGTATATTTATTGTTGCACAAATCGCAATAACGTGAAATTGACTCGGCACGAGCATTTGACGGCGCGCGACAAGTTGCTTTTGAGGCGCTTGCAGAAAGTCATGACCCCGGAATTTGTTATGCAGAATATCATTTTTGTAATGTTTAATATTCGCACTAGTGCATGCAAAAAGAAATGTTCATTTATCTTAAAAAATTTTTACAACTTCAACCCTACATATGCACCCTCTTTGCAGAAGGGATTATCCCCCGATTCCACATTGCAGAAATATATTTTATTGATATGTGTTAATTAAACTTTTGATGGCAATTTGTATTTTGCATTTAAAAATGACGTAAAATAGTCGTCAATTACGACAACTTTCACAGCGCAACCCTTAATGTTATCCCCGGATTCGGGATTGCAGAAACCGGTTTTTGTTTACATCAGAACAAAAACTAATTCATGAAGTTTAATTTAGCCGTGAGCCCAATGACGTAACACAAAAGTTCACTGGCTCCCGTACTATTAAGTATTATACGCAATATGAACACAGTGAAGTTAGTCAGTTCTGCTGTAAAAACATGGTCGATAATTAACCGGAGTTGCATTAAACTATGAACTGTTTAAACATGTTGGTGGGTTTCGTTATTGTGGGTTAAGTGCCGCCGTCCCAGCAATCGACTGTGATCGGATTTTCTCATACGCACAACAATTACGTGGCGTTGCGGATTCTAGATCCCGCTGCGCGAATATCTCCGTGGGTCAATGGGTATCGTCATTTTTTCGCATCACTGTCGTACTGGCGACCATCCTCGTGGCCCCAGGTTTTGAGAAAGCCTTCTAAACACACCAAATGTATCTCCAGGGAACTCTCTGCACTTTACTATTTTAATCTGCAAACTCATTGTGTCTTCATATTGACGTTTTTACCGCTGTATTAAGTTATAGGTAATTATTATCGCCTTTGGATAGCTTTTACAGAGCTTGTAGTTCCTGCATGTTTATATCTTCTAGTAACTAAAACTTATCTAGTATCATTATTAAAAGTAAATTGGGTGTTATTATTCGAGTGCTCGCTTTACGGACACCACATTTGAGCGCTTGCCCTTCAAGGGCGGCCTTGAATGTGTCAATGTACAGGTTGGATTGTGGCCAGCCTAATAAGTTTTATAACCTACAGTTTGTAACCATGGAGCTACTCATTCCCACGTAAGTGAGCAACGGATGTTGCGAATTGTAAAGATGCGGAGTAGAAGTGCGCAAGAGTAACCTCGACGAAAACTTATCCAACCTAGCGAAGGATACTTTGCCAACATGAGTATTATGAGGAATATCCTCTTAGGAAAAATATCCTTCTAGGTAGTGTGGAAATACTCGACTTCGGGACGTATATCCGTAGAACCACTTGTGGAGCTATGCAATCTCACGCTTGCGTGGGTAGCGGATGCCGCAATTGGGTACCATGTGGATCGGAGGTGTGCTAAGTAGCCTCGACGGAAATTTATTCAACGGGGCGAAGAAAACTTTGCCAACATGTGTATTAGTATTAGGAGTATTCACTTACGTAGCGTGGAAACGTTACACTCCACGGCATCACCCCTAAAGCAATTTGGGAGACTACTCCATCCCACGTAGGTGGGTGACAGATGGCGCCGTTGGGGGTGATGTGAAGTGGAAGCGCGTGACGGTAGCCACGCCAGAGATTCATCTAACGGAGTGAAACCATCTGTGGAGCTACCCACTCTCTCGCATATGTGGACAACGGATGTCGCAGGTGATAAAGAATTTTGCCAAGTACTGCAGCTGAACGATAAGCCTCCAGGTCACTTGGTGTCTGGCGAGTCCGTATGGACTCGCAAGGGCAGTTGGTTAGGCTGAGTTATCCATAAGTCTCAGGGGTGGAGCTTCACAGGGTGGCGCACAAGCGGTGACTTTCAGAGTCGCAAGAGGTAGGATAAGCCTTGAACATTACCGGTTTTTAGGTAGGCATCCTTAACCTGGCGGGTTTCGCAGTTGCATATGTTGGCTCATGGGACCTTCTCTACTGGTGGTCGTGGCGATTTAGGTCGAAAGACAGTTGGGGCACGTAAAACTAAGAATGAAAGAACCTTAATGCCACTTTCCTAGATAATAATAAATTGAATAGCGGTCAGCTGTGACTACCGCCGAATATTTTCTCTTGTAATATTGTGTGTTCAATATGGATTATTATTTGTATGTGTTTGCCTATAAACTGCACAACTGCATGCATGTGATTTAATAAGCGAATTGAACATTAATAGGTGGAGGCTAGGTTTCAACAATTTCAACGACATCCTTACACCGAGGTCGCTTTCTATTGGGTTAGGAAGTGCGAGTAATCTTCTAGGCGAGAATTAATAACCCAGCGGCACGACAGATAATAATCACCTGATTTCTATATCCTTCCCGAATTGATATGGAGCTAAACACTTACGCTATCCGTATAGAACCGCGCCTGTGTCCCACTGCAGCTACCAGGGTGCATTTTTGCTTGATTACTTGTCGTAAATTAATTTTAGAGTATAAGACCTCTTAGGAAAGATCGAAGAGAGGGGCATACCAGAACGGAAACGCATTTATGATTTCGAATGATTAGCGATTCGTATGGTAACAAATAGGTCCAATAATCTTCACAAGTACAGTTAATGGCACCCTTATCTTGATAAACTGGTCGATAACGGTTTCCCCTAAGCGCTGCAAAGCACATTTGAAGGAGAAGAAATTCGTTTGGACAACTACTTTGAGTACAAACAGTTAATATGAACGAAATTAAAGATTTCAATGCAAGTCAATGCTCTCCAGGCATTTGAAAAATATTAATGTGGATATTAAAATACATTTTACTGAATTTTAAAGACTATATGAAACAGATGCAAGCATTAACGTCAATTTTAGTGAGAGTTTTTTTAAAATACTTGGTGTACAGTGTTGAAGTAATAATTGCTTTATAAAATTACCAATTTATGTAATGAAATTGCTAAATACAGTTTGCTGTTAAGTATGTATAAATTCAAGAATATTTTGACCGTTTGTTATAAGAGATCCATTTATTTTGACTTGTGTTAAATTAAAACTGTCTTTTATTACGACGGCATTTTTTATTTATTGTTTAATTCTTTTATAGACATTATATAGACATTTTTTAGTCGAATTCGTTCTCTAGACAAACTGCATAAACGTCGTTTCCCGTCTTTGTTCTAGCAAGGTGGGCAGAACTGTGGTATTGATTTTGGAGTTCTAGAGTTCCTACATTTTATTCTTGAGTTTATACAGTCGCAGCACTACAAAACTATTTTCTAAACAACTGGACACCTTGGTTACGTAGTAACTGTCAACAAATTTAATAGACCTATTTATTACTCACATCACGGCTTAAAACAAGAAAGTTACAATATAAGAGACATCAAAATCTCCAGATTTTGTAAAGGGTGTAACAAATATTTGCAGGAAAAGCGACGACGGGATAACAAATGAATGAAGGAAAATCAATAGGATAACGTGAGAGTTGTAGGACAAAGCTGATAAAGCCAGAATGGAACGATTGCGTCCTCGGAGAAGACGTTTTAGAAAATATGACCCTCAGCTAAGGGATTTTTAACAATCAACTGCTCGCGAAGCAGATTAAATGCGACTGATATTGACATAGAACCTCTGTTACCTACTCGTTTTTATTTTACATTGCACAAAATTAAAGAGTCCAATCTTGAGAGAATATTGACGGTTTCAATTTTGAAGGGTACAGCCAAGCCAATTTACTAAAATGGTTACAGTTAACAGGTTTGCTGTTAAAACTGTACTATGAGAAAAATAAAAATTAAGTTTTGATTTTGGAAGATTATTAGCTGTGTGAATTAAAAAGTACATATTAAAGGACTCGAGCATTGTATAAAAATACCCTTGACTCCCTATTTATGCTTGTTTATGGATATATTTACTTGATATTTAATTGACCAATGAACATTCAAGCACAGTAGGTGCGGTTGTAAACTGCTATAGGGTGCTAGTCCAGTTTAAGTTCAGATTATCTATCCTCTGCGCCTGTCTCACACTGCACTCATGCGCATTTCATGACCTAAGGTAATGTTTAGCAACGATTGCGTTATCTGTAACATTAAACTAATTGTGCGGAAAATCAGAAGATTATTTTCGATCTTCTATTGTTAGATTATTTTTTCCATCCATTCTCAGTGCACCTGTTCAAAATTCCAGATCGCATGAAAATTTTTGAAGCTGAGAGTGTACCGCCGATTTTAGAGTTAGCTAGGTAGAGACGCTCGGGGGAAAAATAAATTGCGCGGGTTTGGGCTGAAGCACTGGTAGCCGCTATCGAAATTAGGTTGAGCTAATAGCTGTGAAGTTTTGTCACCCCGAGTGTTGAGTGGAAAACTCGTAAGGTTGCTATGGGAGCTAGATGCAGTTGAGTTTTTTGCGCCCCCGTGTAATTAATCCTTCAGGTAATATCTCGGATTTGCAGCTGAGTAGTAGTTTCCTTTATTAAAATATCACGCATTTGAAGCATGCTTCGTGTAAACTAATTTAGGTAGCAACTTAATTCGATCGTCGTAGTTCGTTAGTATCAGTCGCCGCTATTCGCAATCTCAGGTCCCCACCTGCTGTTGGGAAATTCTTGCTTAACACACCGCATAGCTGTTTTTTATGCATCCGGCTTGGACCTCCATCAGGACAGAGTTGTGGCAACCTGAGAATCAGCCCTTTTTAGATATTGTGAACAGTACATTATTAAGTTTGTGATCCCGTTTTTTTGGTTTGTGTGTGGTTTTATTTTAAAGAAACATTTGTTCGCGCTACCGAACCAACGTAATTTCATTTTATTCCTGCTGTCTCTTGCAGAGCGTTGAGAGCGATCATAAACGGTTGTATAAATTAGTAACGTTTGTTGCATGTGGGGTTGTATCCTAATTTGTCAATTAATAACAGACATAGTTGAGAATTGTGCCCTTATTAATACCCATTTCGGTTTGTATCTAATGAAGGCAATCATTTTAGGACCGAACTCTGTCTTCGTGTCTTTTATTACTTTTGTTCTCAGAGAGCCTTTGCATTTATATATGTTCGTGGTTGTATGGTTGACGCATATCTCAACAAATGGCAGAGGGCAGACCACATTTATGAAATGTAATGACAACCGTTGGAGCAAAAAGATCGTGGCATGGTGGCCAAGTACTAATAAAAGGAAACGAGAAAGACCTAAAGCTCGCTAGTCTGATGATTAAAGGCGCTTGCAGACAGCACATAAAGTGGATATGCTCAAGAAAGAACACGTTGGAAAATCATAGGGGAGGCCTATGTTCAAAACTGAACCAGTAAAGGCTGATCATGATATGATGCTACATTTTACAATTTTAATTGTGTATTTACTTTGTAGATGTTTATTGTGTCTGTTTTACAAACTTCAGTCATCTTGATACCAGAACAAATAGCATTTATTAAGTTACTTTTGTGTTTCGTTTAGTAAAAGTCAATTTGTCAACAGTATAAGGAAAAACGCTCATCAAGGGCACTAATTTCATAAACGTTAATTATAAAAAAACTGCGAAAGAAAATGGTAAAGGGGGGCTGATTTCAAAATATTTGATCTTTTGCTAATGAACATATAGCAAACAAATAGGTAGCGCCTGGCATTTCACTATTTTGACTATCTTGAAACAGGACCAGACTTCAGGAGTATCGTGAACCACCCCCACCCGCGATCTAGCTGTGGACATTCGGGGGCTTTACTACCCTTTCCACCCAACGTAAATTGACCAGTGGTAAGTGCGGTTCGGTGTCACAAAGTTTTGATTATACCGTAACACGCTTTGTAGGTCACCACTTCCAGAGGGAGTTATATCGTACTGCTATCAATAAAGAATTTGAATACAAAAAACTCGTTTAACAAAATATGCTACGAGGTAACTGCAAATAAACAGGGTAAGTTTGAAATTTTACAAATAGAACGTATGTGACACAGAAACTGTATCCAACGGCCATAACTTTATCTACTCTTAGAATGATTGTTTCGGAACTGCGGATCTGCTTTATATCTCAAATATTTGCTTATCCCCGTTTTTGCCATCACAGTCGATATCATATATATGCGAAAAGAATATAAATCAAAAATACCTTTTAATTTAAGACCTATAAATACAAAATATTGTAATAATCATATGGTAAATGTTTTAAAATGGAAAAACTCTTGAGGGTATAAATAAAAAACATGCATGGTGATGGATAACTTAGCATGAGATGGAAGTAAGTTAATAAAAAGGATGATAGCGAATATTGAATCAAATTAGAACGGTGGAGAATAAAATTGAAGTGGATCGAGGTAGGCTTTAAAAAATCTTCAGAATTGTAGTAACCTTGGTGATGGACGTCCGAGGAACTTTCTTCGGATTCCGAGCGTAAATCTGTAAGAAGTAAAGAGGGTCGCAGAAAACTGGCAGTTGAATTAAAGCACTTCAACTACTTAAGTATTAAAGACGGTAGCTATATAAAGAGTAAATAAAGCGAGCTGGACCAATTTATTAGATACATGGGAATTATCAAGCGTATCACAGAGTGCTGTACAGCGGAAACATGTAGAAAGTGGACACATTTTGTATTATAAAGAGGTGCCGTCAAAATATATACAGAGTGTTTCATAAAAATAATTTATAGCCGTGGCGGTTATTGCATGCAAAAATTCAGGTTTTTGTGAGACTGGTCTTCTAATTAAATTTTGAAAAGGGATATGCTGATATCAAGTAATATATGTTTTATATTTCATGTAGAAAATTTAGACGAATATCAGCATTATAGCAATTATTGAAATTTCGCCTACATCATGGACTAAAATTATTTTAAAATAAGGATCTATATTACCGTGGATATCATATTAGGTTTAGAGTAGGTCAAAATAAGATACTAACTAAATAATTATATTTTTTATAATCAAATATACTGCCACATGTTAAAAGAATTTGCAAGTCTAGTGTCTATGAAGAAAGAAATACGCGAGTAAGGAAATCTGTTCGCGTAACACCTACATGTACAATCGTAGACATATTGAGGATAATACTGTTTTGCGCTACTTTGTGAGCAAAATAACTTTTAAATTTATGAATTTAAGCTGTATTGTTGATTTTCTATATGCGTATCGACACTTTAGAGCCAAAAACCCATACATTGAAGTAAAGCCTCATAGCATGACGTTAAAATTTTCCGCCAATTACGTAACGCCTCAATTTGAATTGCCACCATTTAGACGAGTTCAGAACCATCGATAGTAAGCCAAAGTGTCCATAGTTTATCTACTTATTATAATCTTAAAATCAATTGTTGTCGTACTCATGATTCGGTTGTATACAGAAGTTTACGATATTCAGACCTGAACTTAAAATTTTTCGTCTTCACACGGTTTTGCTCGCTAAAGTGTTTTTATGGAGCACTCTAACCGCGAAAAGTACAGCAACTTGCAGTGCTTGAAGTAAAATGAAGGACTGTAAAGATCTCCTTCTATGATACTCTTTCTGCTCACTTTTGTTTACAGCTTCAGAACTTCTATTAGTACAAGTGCTAAATTGGAAAATAAAATTTGAGTTGACATTGTACTGCTAACTCCCACTTCTACCACCAAATACAAAGTAGACGCCTATTTTAGAGCTTTACGAACGCTTCCCTTGTCAACCTTAAAATAAAAGCCTTGTTCTTTTTCAGCCACCTGGGAGAAGAGTACTTCAGTAACGCTATTGTATAATCGAACATGGCAGCTCCAGTATTCCGTTTTCAATGGAAAATGCGAAAAATTGTCAGAATTATTTGGATTTTCGTATGGTTGTTTCCTGGACTCAATTTGGAAAATAATTAGACTGGTATAATATTTTGAATAAAAAGTGAACAGTCTAATTTTTAAAAATATATAAATATTATATAAACAACTTCGAACCAGTAACCCATTTTTATGATAAAATTTTATTTTGTAAAGCTTGAAGAGTTTATAAATCACGGCGTTCTGGTATAAAAACATAATGAGATGTAATTAATCATACCCTCTACAAGCGTTTTATCCATTAAACAAGCTATTTTGTAGTAAAAATTTGAAAAACATGTTTGTAAAAGCAAACGCGGAAGCGACACAAACAATTCTTTTTATGTGCGTTAATCTTCTAATTATTTTGGGTATTTCGCATTCGTCACACTTAAAAATTAAAAAATATTAATATAGGCAAGTTTTCAGCAAAAAAGCTATTTCCGTTATGAATGCGGCAATAAATTAAAATTTAATATATTTAAGTTAATACAGCAAAATGTAACTAGGTGTTTACTTGAAAAGTTTTGATAGAAGGTTACTTGATTTCATTTGCAGGTATCGATAACAAACTTTTATCCAAATAAACCGAGTATGAAGACATATCCACTCTCATTAAATAAAATATACGGGGAATGCTGACTATCACCGATGTGGATTCAGATCCGACTGCAATTACCATCTACGTGACCCACCACCGACTGGATTTACTACCGACTTTAAGAATTTTGTAAAAAATGCATAAAATGCCACCCAACTGAAATTCCACCGATGTGGATTTACATCCGACTGAAACTACCACGAATTTGCATTTCTTCCGATAATAATAATTTAGCAAGAACTGCGTATCTTTATTAAGTTTGCGTTACTAGTTTTTGAAAGGCTTACTATTTCGTCACAAAATTGTTTATAGCCGACACTGTCCTCGCTTAACTTGTGCACCGGCTACTGACGACGCTCAACCTTCTAGCATCTTGTGGGGATGTCGTTCGACAAACTATGGCACTCGGACTGTCCCTTATGAACAAATGGAAGTAACGTCTATCACGTAGGCAACTTTTTCAGTTCGTTGGTGTTTCAGTTCGGTGGAAAATTCTAAAAATTTGCTTTAGTTGGTAGTAAATCCATGTGGTGGTAATTCGTATCGGTGGTAGTCTACATTTTCACAAATATTTAAATGCAGATCACAGCAAATTTGATAGATGTTGTTTTAAAACATTTATTACATGAATATAAATTCTGCCTCTTTGATATTGTTGTAAAATCCCGTTTTGCTGTAAAGAACTATGCCATACGAATAGGAATAATTCTAATGACAGGGGTATTTAAACTAATATCGATGAGTATCATCTATTTTTTACTTACTACATCTATGCACAAATCAATATGCTCTAAAATAATTGAAATAGGCAATACATATGTACTAAAATTGTAATATTTTAATATTAATTTGTGCCGTAGAATTTACCATCATTGGAATACAAGGACAGTATACCTAGCATTTGGGAGATGTAGTATCGTACAAATTAAAACTTTTGTGGTTTTCTATTTTCTCACAGAATTCTGGTGTAATAAAAGGGTATATCCAGGTGGTTGTAGATCGCCAGATAGTCCGTAACTTTGCTAATAATCGAGATATAAAAAAACATTTTTTATTTTAAATGCCGGTATACAGCCTAGAAATTGACGTAAACCAATTTTAGCCTTGGACTCCTATTTTTACGTAGTGATACACGACTTTGGTTTTCTAACTGGAACACCCCGTATATTTTTAGATAATTGAAATCAGCATTAAAATGCTCTATGATAGCACGCTTAAACTATAATTATTAAACTCATTATTTTTTAATTTAATAAAATACATTGCTTCACAAATGAACTGGACCCCCATAAAAATTGTATTTGTTACATTACGTCATAAAAAAATATATAAAAGTTTTTGTTTTATAGTATAATCATATTAAGCACATTTCATAGCATTATCCTCAAATATCAACTGAAGAATTAACAAAATCATATTAATAAAATAAAAATTTTTAAAAAAACTATATTTCACAAAAATAAGAGAAATAACTAAAAAAGGGCAATTAACCGTTCTTTGGGTCTCCCCGGAACGTTTAAAAATGTTTGGCAACGATTGGGCATACTTTGTATGCAATATGCTATCAACATTTGAGCAAAATTAAAAATCTTGAAATGATAATATTTTATTAATGGCACAGTTTTATTTAAACTAAATTATGAAAAGAAATGCTTTTATAGTGCCACAATCGTGAAAGGTTGCCAAAACCGCTATGACTTTCCTTTTGAAAAATATTTTCAAAAATTGCACCAATATATGCAACTGGTCCAGTTCATTTGTGGAGCAGTATATTTACCTGAAGTATGCCATGACTTACTTATAACCAAATTATCATACATAATGCAACTAGAGGGTTCTTGGTTATCAAATAATAATTTCTGTTTACACGAGATATATTGTTTGACAATCACGAGTCAATAAACAACGTTTGGATAGTGTATTTTAAATATTAAAAGTACAGTTAATGTGGTTGTTATGACAATTGTGCTGACAGCAGGTAACGTGATGTTTGTGAAGGCGTGTGATTATCACCTATTAATCAGGAAGGTATGTGATTATCAGCTGCTATGTACATTTTCAACAGTTAGTACATGCGTAACTATGCATTTTGCCGTTTTTCATTGGTTGATGTTAGAGGGAGTGGTATAATCACAGTAAACGTATTAAAAGAATCGAAAATCATGTTTTTTTATGGAACAATATTATTTTTGAATTATGTTTTATGTATTTTTACTGACTGTCTGTCTGTCTGTCTGCCTGTCTGTCTGTCTGTCTGTCTGTCTGTTTGTCTGTCTGCCTGTTAGCAGTATAGCTCAAAAACTATTTGTCGGAGGAAGACCATAGTTTGCATACATATTATACCGATGGGGCCACAATTATATATAACAGCAATGAGATAACATGAACAAGAAAATAACTCGTATTGTTTGAGTAAGAAAGAGATAAGCATAGTAGCAAATATTCGAGAAGGCTTGACACTTAATTTAATTATGACATTTGTCAACTAAACATGCCTACTAAAATAATTTTTTCGTATGGCCATCTCTCTCTTACTCAAGCATTCTATTTTGTTATTCATGTTATCTCATTGCTGTTATATATAATTATGGCTCTTTCCGTATATCTACCTCGCATGAAACCGGTACAATTTCATACAAATATATACATAGTGAGCACCTTAAAAAAATAAAATTTTGTTTATTTTTGGGTTAATTTTGAAATAGAAGGAAGTAATAACTTTCACATAGGTCAGGCTTTACATTTTCCGAAAATAAGACTCAACCGATAGAGGATAATGACACAAAAGAGTAAAAACATTTCAACAATAACAGCGTTCTGTTCAAGAGAGGCACGCGCCGGACTTATTTGAAAGATGCTCAGTCGTGCGGTTACGATCGCTCTGCAGATGCGGCGGGTTCAAACCCCAGCGGGATTCATTTTTTAATTTGAAAATGTATTTAGTTTATTAGAAACGTGAAGATATTTTTACTCCTAACTTAATTTGATTTTTAAAATTATTTAGTGTCACAATGTCGACGAGGGAAGTTCTGGGTAAAGCCTTTTACAGATTTTTTTATATTGGAAAAGCTACTTTTAAACACAAAGGTGATTATCGTAGATCGTTGAAAAGCTTTTTTATTGTACTTTGTAACTGTTTGATGAAGCTCATATTGTTCCGTTAAAAAAACATGTTTTCAATTGTTTTAGTACGTTTGGTGCTATAACTCGGACATGAGCAATCTGTAGCACTAAGGGCCGGTTGCAGAAAGCAATGTTAAGTCTGGTGTTAGCTAACGTCGCGTCAAAGTGAACAAAATCGCATCAAATTTTGTTTACTAATGTATTAGTTACCATAAGCATTTGAGATTTGATTCGTTTTTGTTCACTTTGACGCGATGTTAGCTAACACCAGACTTAACATTGCTTTCTGCAACCGGCCCTAAGTGGAATTTGTTTTGCATTTCTTGTTCGATTGTTAGTGATTTTGCATAAGGCATGGCCTGTTTTACGTAAATAAAATGTTTCAATTAAAAAATAATGAGTTTAAACATTTTTGTTTAAGCATGTTCTCATAAAGTATTTTTAGTGCTGATTTCAAATGTCTAAAAATATATTGGATGTTCTATTTAAAAAATCAAAGTCGTGTATCACTACGAAAAAATAGGAGACCATGGCTTAAATTTGGTTTACGTCTATTTGTATGTTGTATACTACTATTTAAAATTTAAAAAACGTTTTTGTTGATGTCTCTACTATTAATGAAGTTATGGACTGTGTGCGATCTACAAACACCCTGTATGTAAAAAATAGCATCACTATACCTTCTGAATAGAATATATTTCCTATGTAAGACTTGAATAACATTTCCTTCAGACGTTCGTCAATTTGCATAAAATGAAAGAATAAAAATTTCTTAGATTCTGGCAACAACATTTTTCAGCATAAATCATAACCTCAAATATGATGTATTGCAGATTTATTTTTATAAGCAACCTTCCATATAGTAGACTATACATTTTTTATATTTACGAAACTTCTTAAAATTCCTAACGTTTCACTTGTAAATCCAAACGTATCCGTTCTGTGCCCTTAAAACCCAGCAAACTTGACCTTTGGCACTTTGGCTCATGAACAACACTTCAAGTCTAAGCGCCGAAACTTCGGTAATGGCGAAACCACACTAGCATAAAAATGACGAAAGTCCACCAAAATTAGCTGACGCTATCTCGATCGTCTCATTTAGCTTTTAGCAATTTCGTCGACGATTCATTCCGAAATTTCTGAATAACGTGCCCTATCATAACTTCAGTTCCGGTGGAATAATTTAGTGTTTGTTTTGCATACTAAAATACGACATATCTATTTCCAGAAACCGGAAAATGAGTTATTGATCAATGATGGAGTCAGCGGAGATAAGATAGGAGCAGTATCTTCACCTTTGGAAATTTGCGTTGACAAACTGAGGTAAGCCATGACAAATCGATTACTATCTATTTCCGCTAGTTGTGCCAGTGGTGTCAACTTAAGGAAATTTGGGGAGGGGTACAGTATATTGCTTTGAAAATGATTAGTATTATTAATTAGAAGAATTAACAAAACACATTTCAATTAAACTGGAACACTAACAGCTAGTATTTTTTAAACTATCTAATGGGAAAATGAAAAATCTATAAAGGGATTTACACGGCACTTCCCTCGCAAGTAGTTACAAATAGGTGCAAATACCTTAACGCTTCTAATAATACCGAAACAATAAAATAAAACACTTAGTAATGCGCATTACGAATTACGTCTTGCTGAAACTCTACATATTAGTTTGTTTCTATATCAATATTTTTTTAAGGAATATAGTTATAACATTGATTAGCCTACATAAAACTGTTACGTTTAACCCCACGGTGGTCATTGATGGCGTTCAACCAGTTGGGAAAATGTTTGCTTACTTTATCATAGTTACTCCACTGTTACGGAAGTGTTATTAATTATTAACCCTTCCTATCATTACATAAATATTAAATTCGTCATCAACTAATCCTGTGTGAGAAAAATTAATTATTCAGGCAACATTATAATTTTCCATCTTATCGTCAGCGAGGCACAGCCATTAGCGTCGCGCCAGCCTGAAATTGGAAATGGAAATTTCGGGATAATTATTTTTCCCGGGTGCGATTGTGACTCGGCATTTGTTTAATAACAAGCAGGCTAGCATTTCCGCATCGAGTCATACTTCAAGTACGTTGAACTGCATTGATTAAATAATTCGTAGAATCCGAGCAGACTGCTGTAATAAAATATTCCGACTGTTCATGAAATATGAAAATCTCGACACTGAAAAAGCTTTCTAAGGTCGTTGACTGTCACCTAAGATCTATAAGCAGATAACCTGCAACAAAGCGATTTATCACGGCTAATCTGGATTTTCATAAAACAAAAAGCGGCGACTAGTTTGGCCTGATGGTTACTACAGGCTGATTAATTCGCTTGCCGTTTTCATGCGTTTACAATGATTGATTTCAGCTATTTATAATATGAGGGCATCAAGCTGCCAATAGATGTTTTATCACCCAGAATGCTAATTGATAATGCCTGTGAGGTGGTTATATTCAGGTGTGCGTTTTAACGCGTTCACGGACGCAGATTTAATAGGACTGAAGGCGTCGCTCAGGATATACTGGCATGAAATTAATATTCAAGGGAAATTAGTTCAAAGTAACGTTTTTATTAGTTAAAATATTTTAGTAAATTGATTTTAATTAACACATGCTGGTTAGACTGAATTTTTCGTCGTCGCAAAACGGCAACTGGCGCCCATTTTTTTGTTCATTAGTTATTAGAACCATTTCACTAATTCCACTCATGGCCATAATCGTCGAAAAAAGGACGGAAAACTTACCAGCACAATATGGCAATTACAGAACGGTATCTTTGATATCGCATCTCTCGCAAGCTAGTTATATCCCACAAAAGAGCAAAATCTTTAACAACAGGCATCTAATAAAAAACAAACGTGAATATAATATCCGTATATTTCTGTTTCGTGCACCATATCGAGGCCTTTAACAGGATAACATGGAACCATCTGTAGCGAATAATGGAAGAGATGGGAATGCCACAACACTTTAGGCAATTGATACATTGTTTATACGAAAACAGCACAACCAAAGCAAGAATAAATAACACATACCCAAAGAAGTTTAAAGTCTTAGCAGGGGGTTCGGCAAGGTTGCCTCATTTTTGTATTATCATTTAACATATACACCGAGCTGTTTAATGTAAAAACTACTCGATGGTAGGAACGAAGGTATCTCAATCGAAAGCAACCTGAGATATGTTGATGATATTCTCATAATTAGACATAAGAAATTGGAAAATGTAATGAGGCAACTAGCCGAGATGAGCGAGGAATGTAGATTAAATTTGAATAGAAGCTAGACATTTGCCACATATGCAAGCCAAGTTACTATTCGAGAATAGCGCTATCACTAAATTAAGCAAAATCTGGAAATACGAGGTCATAAAGGCCACAAAACTTAAGCTGGCCAACGCACTAATTTTTCCAATAGCCACTTACGTAACAGCAACGTAGACTCTAATAAATGTGGACAGAGAATAGATGCATTCGAAATGTGGGCATATCGACGAATACTGATAGTATCCTAGGTGCAACACCCACAACATTTCTATACTGGAAGAGCTGAACGTAAAAAGGCTTCTGTTGATACAGGTTAACCAGGTCTACCTGATTTTTTTCGGATATATTGCCAGAAGAACGAATACAATCGAAAAACGTATTGTTGGAGGTAATGTAGAAGGAAAACATCCAAGAGGGAGATTCTCCAAGCGATAAGTTGACCAAACAAAGAACCTTCGCAAGGTATGACCACACCATGGAGAACAAGTTGTACAAGACAGAGATGCCTGGAAGGTACCGACTAGAATATAATGGTATCACTATATCCCAGCGATGAATTAAAGAAAGAAGAGAAGGGTAGAAGTCAGTTACTTGGCTTGTATGAGTTGTGGGCGAACGGATTTATTTAATAGATAATGAACTGTTTAAAATGTGGCAATTTAGTAATCAAGCTTAGTTGGCAGATTGAACAACACCTTTTTGTGGTAAAGTAGAACTATTACCTTCTAGGTTGATTATGTCTGAGGAGGTTCATTTTCATTTCATATAAATATACTCATCTTTTAAATTGTGATTTGATTTCATGTTAGATACATTTTATCTTAGTGAGATCATTAAAGAGCCAACTAGAATTATTGAAACATCAGTAGCCACATTCAGATGTGTAAAGGTCCATTTTTATTTTGCAGTTTGTAGCTTTACACTCCTATTGATTTCATGCCTGCTCCTTTTTATTGCTGTCTTCATGGACATTGAGAGTGGAGCTAATTTTATTCGGTAGTTTTCGAAAACCGATACGGCAAAATTTTTAGATATGCGGCTACTTCCCCTCTGCATATGAGTAAATTCAGTCTTTCAGGTGAAGCCCTTCTTTTTGGGAATTGGTTTCCCCATACATTTCTCCAAAGTAATGGAGTTTTTCCAGATTTCTGAAGCGGTGGCGCAGTTATTTTTAATCGAGATGCGAATCGCGCAAATCTAATTATTGACTGTATATGATAGTGCGCCATTATCAACCGTAATGTAGGCGTTTTCCCCTTTGAGTAAGTGATGCTAATTATGCGGTTTGTGTTTAGAGCCGTTAGTAACCGCTAAGCCCGCTTCGTTACATTTACTGGCGCCGGCATGCAGAATTTAGCCTGGGGAACATTTTTATTTGCCACATGGACCGCTTCCGTTTCTTATAGGCGGAAGCTGTCTTGCAGATAGCCAAAGGCTTTCTTGCTTTTAAGCGCCCACTCCGGTAGAGCTTCTCCAGGTAAACCAAATGCCATGTCTGCGTTAGAGGATTAGCTTATTTTATAACTATTATATTTCATTTTTAGTTGTGGGTTAGATAGTAGCAAGGGAAGTTCCTTTTTAGCGCTTTGAAGCAGCCAGCGAAAGATAGTTAACTCTTATTTTGATAATAATTTAAATAATTTTGATAAAAATATTGAATTTACGCTTTATACTACTTTAGAAGGCCTATCGACAAATTTGCTTTCTATTTCTCAGGTTATAGATTAGCTTTTAGCCAGCGTTTCAAAGGCTGCATGTCAGATAGGATGAGTTTTTCGCTTATTGATACCTGTGAAGTTTTAGTAACCGTATTATGAACCTTGATACTATTAAACGAGCAAATCACTTTTGGGCCAAATTTCAGTGGTGCCCCTAGCTCAAATTTCCACAACTCTGTCGCCTCGGAGACCATACTCGTGAGTCAGTTGTGTCTCAGGGGTTTCTTTCTGGATTAGGGAATGCCAATCATCTCTTGGGCGATTATTTATAATCCAGTAGCGCCCGATTAATAATAATTACCAACTTTCTAAGTCTGATCTAAATTGGTTTAAATAGACACATACACGCTTTCAGAACAGAACACACTGTAGCTAATTAGATCAACTTTGGCTTGATTACTTATCGCAAATTCATTTTAGACTGTAATAATTTATGTGGGAGAAAATAAACCGTAGCGATGAGAAACAAGCGGTTTCAATTTTAATAATATTATACACGTTGTACCACAAGGCTCCATGCTTGGGCCAATACTCTACAGTCTATTTATCAAGATTGTGTAGGGTACTTAGGATGCTCAGGCACTGTATGCTTCGCCAATATGCCAATAGTATACAAATATATTTGTTTGTAGATTAATGAAGAATGAAGGACTTGATAATCTCGTTACAATTTCTTATTTGCGCCTTCCTGGCCTCCATCCAATACAAATTATAATATTTTTCAAAGGCGGTACGCATTTACAACAATTTAATTGGATGTGCCATGTTATAGGAACAAAGCATTAAAATAATTGTCTGCAATAGCCTTGTATGATCGCAGTTTAATTATTGTGATATTGGATATGGACTATGTCCATGTTTGTTAAAAATTCTTGCTTACGACTTATTTATGGGAGCAGGAAACGTGGCAATGCATAAAATCAAATAAACCGATTGGTTTAGCATGGAAAACCGACGCTTGGTCACTCCTCTTATCCATCAAATTCAGCTATGCAAACTTTTTTCTTGGAGTTTAGACAGTTGAATAGGTAATTAATCACACAAGTAGTAATTTTATATGACATAACACGAAGTAGAAAAGCACATATAATATATTTTTTGCTGTCATAAAAGTTTGAGAGTAAAATAACTTTGCGTTTTTTTCTTCCTTTGTTATGGGGTTTGCTTTAACTACACCACTGCATTGGAAATATAGTATGATCAAAAATTAATCTCATCTAGTATGGCTGTGGAAGTGCAAATCAACGCCTTTAAAATTGGCTTACATACTTATATTTAATTCAAACTGTCAAACTTTATTATTACATTTTTTTTATCCAGCTTACGTATTACAATATTATATTGAAATAAATGAATTTGCATGTAAAAGTAATATAGTTGTCCAACAAATAAGCTTGCGCCGGTCGAATAGACACTTCATCTTAAATCTAACCTAAAAATAAAATATATTGGAGCCAGTTTTAAGGGGAGCAATTTGTTCTTTCATAGCCATACTAGATGAGATTAATTTTTGATCATAAGAATGATAAAATTACAAAAAAATATTTGACACTTAAGGGCGACATAAGTGCGAAACTATGTTATTGTACTAATAAACCTAAACTGAGTAAAACACTACTGTAGCACTTAACATGTACAACGCCAGTGACATAATATGCAACTTTAACAACGCCTTGAACAGGTTGCGAATGCCAGATAAGAGGGCTGTGTATTCTACACTTCCCTAAATGAGCACAGTGGACTCGTCCAGTTATAAGGTGTTGCACTACGCAATGACGATGACGTCATGTGTGTTCGCTCTCAAAACACTCATAACGTCATTCAATCTCTATTATATCTATAACGGGTGAAGTTTTCCGAATAGTGAGATAATTCGAACAAAGAGCTATGAACAAATTGAACTCTCAGTTTAGGACTTCTGGAAATCGACTTGCCGGTGTTAAAATCGTACAACTTATTATCTACAAAACTTATTCAAAACAACCATCAATGTTATTTAAACTTTTAAAATGCGCCTGTATACAACCTTATTTTTACAGTATATTAAAAATTTAATTACTAGGCATTGAATAGTCGTTGTGTTACTTTTGAAACGGGATTTGACCTCATTTCACCTGAGCTCAGTAATAGTAATTAAGAATCTTTTGATATAAAACCAATTTGTACGTATGGGATCTTGTAATATTTAAGTATAGGTCTATTTGACTAATTCATTTAAATTTGACTTGATTTAACTTAGGCACCAATATGCATGCATCTGGCAGAATACGCCGCATAAGTGAGGATATTTACCGCTAAGACGGGCTCTGGTGACCGCTGAACGCGAATTAATAAGCTTTGAATATGTTCGTTGTTTGCGGCATTTCATGTCATTGAAATATAGCTTGATACAGAAAATATCCTTCATAGGATCAAATAGAATTTGTAAAATAGACAAACTATTTCTAATAGAAATGTTATATTTAAAGCAAGCTCTTTTCTATGAAAACTTAATTTAATTAAAATTGCTAACCCGTTATGATACACAAACTCTTTTCTCAACACAAAGTGAGTGTAAGACACTCAAAGACGGCTTTGGGGCAATTAGAAACGCACCCCACGCAACACAATTTTAGTAATCCCTTTGAAGAAACTTTACCCTATAATTAGCAGGCTTGCGGCATTTGCAGTTTTCCAAGCGTTTTGTTTCAGGACTGCTGATGGCGATCTGTCAGTTTTCAACATTACCCCTTTTGGAGCTGATAAGCGCGGCCCATAGTCAGATAAGAACCCTTTTACACGACTAAGTTAATTGCGGTTAATGGTCCTCGCTCCCTTATTTTCATTTATTACATGAAAAGTCAGCGAATTATAAAAATGGAGATACTTTTTGGGATTAAAGCAAAGAACAATGTGGGAAGTTGAGGTAGCAACTTCGCAGACCTGTATAATGGGCACATTGTAACAGGGGTTATGAACTTTGTCAACCCCAGAATAATTTTTGAGCTTTACGTTGTACCATGCACGACAGCATTACTGGTGACATAACTAAGCAGAATTTAGGAAAGGAAAATTTATTATTCGTGCATTTTCTGACAAAAGGGTGGTGGAAACTTAAAATATTCGAAACAGCTGGAAATTATACACCGGTTTTACCTACACAATGCAGCTTTTTTAAGTTACAACAATGAAAAAAAGTTAAAAGAAATGTTATTCACTACAAGGTTTTCCTTTTAGAGTTAAATTATGTTTAAGCTTTTTCAAATTATATATTTTTTTATTTTCTTATTTTTTGTCTAACTTTGTTTCTGCTCTGGTCGAGTTGTGATAGAACTGCTTTTAAAATTTTTAGAGAAAAACGTAGTAGCTATTTAAAAATTTATATTAAGAAAAATTAGAAGCAGCCCCTTCCCGGATAATAAATGAACATGGTTGAAATTTATTCAAAGTTATTTTACACGTATCTCTCTATTTGAATTCTCATAACAAAAATTTAGTATTTTTACGTTTGACCATTTTTTGGGGACGAATTGCGTTTAATAAATATATTTAACAAACTGAAGTTGCACTGCATGTTTTTAATGGAATTAACGAACAGAAACACTGAAATTAAATGCACTTAATAAGGAACATTTATTTGGGTGCTTATTTATTTGAATTTTAATTCGAAATGCTAGTTTAATAAACCGTGCATAAAATCCTAATTAGAACATGACAGATTTTACATTAATTGTAATAGAAATGGGATATTAAGTACAAAACACGTTATGCCAACATCAACATAAAAACGAGCTTATGCAGGATTTCAAAAAATATTTCTCGTTTCCTTTCTTCGGTGCCTCATAAAAATGTAACCTGAACCTGTAATATTGAGTTTCTGTATCTTTGGCATCAAACTAAGGCATTATTAGATTGCCCTTCAACATTTTCCCGTGGAATGCGTCTTGACATTTTTCAAATACACATCTTGGAGGAAAACACATTGCCACGCACGCCGGATTTGCTAAAGATAATTATGTTTCTGTGAGGACAAACCTAAAGAACGGTAAGATATAAGAAAAATATTTATATAAAATTCTAGAACACTGTTTGAAAAGAAGTACTAAAGGATTTCCGAAATTTTGACTACAATTATAAAAATTCTTGTTTTTTTATAAGGATCGGCCATTTTTTCTTCTATAAAACGAGAGAAAACTCGATTATGTTTTATAATAAAATATGATACAGATACAAAAATTATTTTAAAACAGTACACTTTAAGAATCTGGAGTGTAACTAGAATAGTATATTAAAGTATGAGTGGATAACAAGGTCTTTAAAACACGCGCGAGTTTTCGAGCACGACGGCGTAGCCGGAGTGCTCGAAATAGAGCAAGTGTTTTAAAGACCAGTTATCCACGAATACTTTACGCTATTTTTTATTATACCTGCAATACTGGAAATAAATTACGCACTAAAAACTTAGAAATATATTTGTCGTGATAAATCGAGAGGGCATAATAATATTGCTACTATAGTTACGAGAATTATTTACGTTTTTGTCGCGTCCATGTCCGTTGTTGCATTCAGTCGTTTCCTTGACAACCTTTAAAGCTCGGCGAGCTTTAATCGCCTGTATTCGCACGCTCAGGCGTGCTTTAAACGGCGATTCTGATGCAGGTATAATAAAAAAAATAATATAAAACTATTGTAGAAAACAATGCTACTTACTGTAACACTAACATTCTATTTGCCAGCATTTTTGATTGAAAATCTTCATGAAATGCTAACCTTTAGTGTATCTTATAATTTATGAATATACAGTGTGTCCCCGGATTGAGTTCACTATAGGTATAATTGACAAAAAATGTTACAATTTTATTTTAATGTTTTGGGATTCCGCCCTGCTTGGTCTGAAGAGAATTTTAAGAATATTTACAGTTTTTAAAACACAAGTTGGCCTTGACAGTGAAGCAAAAACTATTTTCTTTTCGGGTAAACTACCCTTTCTGTTCATGATACGGCAAAATTTTACCAAGAAAAGTTGTTCAGAATGACAAATTATGACCCTATACAAAATTTCATGAAGATCTACGTACTTAAATTAAACCGTTAAAATTGTACCTATTTATTAAAAATTACGGTTTGATTTAAGTAGGTAGAACTTCCTGAAATTTTGTATGGGGCCATAATTTCCCATTCTGAACAACTCTTCTTTGTAAAATTTTGCCGTATTATAAACAAAAAGGGTAGTTTACCAGAAAAGAAAATACAATAGTGTGTTCCAGGATTGATGTTACATGAGGTGAGATGGACTAAAAATTTTTGAATTTTATTTTAAGGTTCTGGGATTTGGTCCTGCTTGGTTTGAAAAGAATTTTAAGAATATTTTCAGTTTTTGAAAAACAAGTAGGCCTTGGCAGGGAAGCGAAAACTATTTTATTTTCAGGTAAACTACCCTTTTTGTTCATGATACGGCAAAATTTTATTAAGAAAAGTTGTTTAGAATGATAAATTACGGCCCTATGCAAAATTTCAGAAAGATCTGTTGACTTAGATTAAAACGTTATTTTTTAGATAATTGTATTTTATTTTCAGGTAAACTACTTTTTTTGTCATGATACGGAAAAAGTTGTTCAGAATGAGAAGTTGTGGTCCTATACAAAATTTCAGAAAGATCGACGATGAAACCGTAATTTTTAATAAATGCAATTTGTTTAAATCTAAAAAATAACAGTTTAATTTAAGTCGACAGATCTTTTTGAAATTTGGTACAGGGCCATAATTTTTCATTCTGAACAACTTTTCTTAACAAAATGTTGCCGTATCATAAACAAAAACGGTAGTTTATCTAAATAGAAAATAGTTTTTTCACATTTTTCATGGCCGACTTAATTTCTAAAAATTAAAACTCTGCTTAAAATTTTTTTCAGACAAAGCAGGGCGGGATCCCAAAACATTAAAATAAAATTGTAAAAAATTTTGTCGATTATACCTATAGTGAACTCAATCCGGGGACACACTGTATATTAATTATATCTCTAAGAAGTTCGTTCGTTAAAAAATTTTGATCCTGGCCTATTCCTCGTAGATCTGCAGCAATTGCCGTTTTATGAAATATTCGATATGAATAATGTAAATGAAAAAGTGGATTATCTTACTTCACAAATAAATCTTGTGTTAGATCAATATGCTCCTTTTGTAACTTCCAGACATACAAAAAGTTACGCACCTTGGCTAACTGAAAATATTAAATTAATGATATCACTAAAAGATAAAACTTTCCGAAAATTTAAAAAGACCCGAAATCCTTTGCATTGGGACTATTATAAACAGTTGCGCAACTTCACAAAACAAGCTATCATAAACGAAAAAAAGGCTTTTTTAGACTCTAACTTAAATGTTGCGGATAGCAAAACTTTGTGGAAAAAACTATATAAGTACAACATACACACTAAAATTCAACCGGAAGTGCCGAAGCATTTGGCTGAGCCAAATAGTATTAATGACTTTTTTATAAATTCAGTTCCAAAAGTTGCCTCTGATATGAGCTCTATTTTAGAATTCTATAATGACAATAGATTAGTCGACGCAAATGTTTCATTTAGTTTTAAAGCAATGGACGAAGAATGTGTTATGAAAATTATTAGTTCTATCGAGTCGAACGCTGCTGGGATTGACAATCTTGATATAAACGCGATAAAACTGTGTTGTCCGCATATCTTGCCTTACCTTAGGCACATTGTAGATTTTTGTTTAATCAAAGAAGTCTTTCCTGACTCGTGGAAAAAAGCAATAGTGGTTCCAGTACCTAAAATTAGTAAATCTAATGAATTTAAAGATCTTCGGCCGATTAGTATTTTACCAGTATTATCAAAAGTAATTGAAAAGGTCATTGATATTCAAATTAAGGACTTTCTCTCATGTCATAACATTCTCCCAGAAACCCAGTCTGGTTTTAGACCTGGATATAGTTGTGCTACTGCCCTACTTAATATAACAGACGATATTCTTACAGCTAGTGACATGAATAAAGCCACAATACTCGTCTTGCTTGACTATAGTAAAGCGTTTGACACATTGAACCACGACATATTTGTTGCTGTACTAAAATACATAGGTTTCGATGAGTGTGCAGTGCGACTATTGCAAACGTACATGGATAATAGAACGCAATGTGTAAAGTTAGGTACAATGCTGTCAAACTCGGCTATACTTGAGAGAGGTGTGCCCCAAGGATCAATACTGGGACCACTATTTTATACTATATATACCATAAATTTCTCAAAAACTTTAAAGTTTTGCAAATCACATCAATATGCGGATGACACACAAATTTATCTCTCGTTTAGCTGAATGAGGCAGCTATGGCTAATGATCGTGTAAATGAAGATATTAGCAGTATCATTAGAGAAGCTGAAAAGCATTCGTTGATAATAAATGCTTGTAAAACGTCTGTGATAGTGTTTGGATCAGCCAGGTGTATTAGTGAGTCATTGCCATTTATTCACACTGATATCAAAGGAAAAGTGATTAAACCCGTAGAAGTGATCAAAAATCTGGGTCTTACAATTGACTCTTCTTTACGATTCAGACAACAGGTGACAAATATTCTTAAGTCATCTTACGCTATCTTGAAAAGTATTTATACATTCAATATAGACTGCGGTGTATCGGATCACAACATGGTCGGATTTGTTTGGGAGCAGTCATTACAAATCAGTGTTATAAATAGTATACTTCTTTGTCGTAAATTTACCGAATTTGGTTACCAAAAATTTGGAAAAATAATGACCGATTTTAGCCATGTCTTGTTAAATCTTGACTTTTACAACAATTATAATATTGATGTTGTGTTTAACTGTTTCTGGGAACATTTAATGTGCGCCTTTGAGGTGGCTTTTCCTAAATGTAAATTAAATAATTCTCGAGGATGCCCCAAAGTATTTAAACCGAGTTTTTACTTAAAGGATATGTCCAACAAATTGAGAGACCTCAATTGGTTGCGTAAACGGGTGAATTCTGATGATTTAAATTATATTTATAAAGAGAGAAAAAAAGAACTTAAAAATATCATAACGGCGGAAAAGCAGTTTTTTAATGATAGCGTAATTAATAATTCTCAAAATAAATCTAAAAGCGTTTGGAGACTGGTTAATGATAAACTAAAAGGTGGTTGTAAGACCTCTCCAAGAATTGAGCTGAATATTAACGGAAAAGTCATCTTCGATAGTCGGTCGGTGGCTCGATCTTTTGCCCTGTACTTTGGAAATGTTGTTAATGTGCAATTAAACGCACAATTTCCCAATGGTTTGTCAAATGCGTGTACAACTTCTAAGCTTGAAAACAGTTCTATGGTATTTATCCCTGTTTCTGATTATGATATCGAAAAAGCTATATTTGACTCAAGAAACAAAAAGTCGACTGGGTTTGATGAAATTCCCATGTTATTACTCAAAAAATGTAGTAATATATTGTCTCCCATATTGGCAAAGATTTTAAATAAATCGTACTTTCTGGTATTTTTCCTGAGCGTTTAAAGGTAGCTCTCGTTCTACCAATATATAAAAAACAAGACCCCAAAATGATTGAAAACTACCGACCGATATCTCTCCTTAGTTGTATATCTAAGATATTTGAAAAAGTAGTTTGCAACCAAGTGTTTAGTTTTCTTAATATGAGAGGACTAATCACAACCTGTCAACATGGATTCAGAGAGAAATTTTCTACAGAAACTGCCAGTACCGAGTTTGTACAACATATTTACAACTCTACTGATCAAAATGAATTTACTGCTGGAATCTTTTTCGATTTATCCCGTGCATTTGATGTTGTAAATCCAGCTTTTGTTGCTGATAAAATGAATGCACTCGGCTTAAGGGGCTCTCTGAATAAATGGTTGGTGTCATTTCTTGTAAATAGGAAATTTATTGTGAAACACAATGATGTATACTCCGACGTACATTGTTTAAAATTAGGTACGCCTCAAGGCAGTGTCCTTGGCCCGTTGATTTTTCTTTTGTACATAAATGACCTGCCTGAGCACATCACTTTTGGTAAAACTTTTATGTATGCGGATGATACAAGTATAATAGTAAGTGACAAAGATCCTGATATCTTCAGTACAAAAATAAGTCAAATTATTAATGATTTCACACTGTGGTGCAACAAAAACAATTTAATTATAAATATGTCTAAAACTGTTCTTGTTGAGTTTTACCCAAAATTTAAGTCACCCGGACTCCGGGATATTTTAGTTGGTGACAAGAATGTAACAAAGGTTACTGACGTCAAATTTCTTGGTCTTTGTATAAATAATAATTTTGACTGGTGTAGTCATATAAATGATATGTGCTTAAGACTCAATCGTAATTTTTTTGCTATTTTAAACCTATAAAATGATTTTTCAATTACAGCACTTATGTCTACTTACTACGGACTTGTATATCCTATTTTATCATTCCATATTTTGTCATGGGGACAGGCTCAACATTTTAATAGAGTATTTGTTTGTCAAAAAAGAATAATTAGGTTGATTTTTGGCATACAACCTAAAGATTCATGTAGAAGAACATTCAGTGAAAATAAAATTTTAACCTTCATTACTCATTAGTATATATTTATATAAGTTATTATGCTATATATACGTAAATAAAGATACTTTTGCCTTAAATGGTGACAACCACCAATATAACACTCGTAACATAGATGATATTAGAGCCCCTGATTTCAATCATTTTTACTACAAAAAATCTATGTATTACGCCGGTCCAAAATACTTCAATCTTCTATCGGCTGAACTACGACAAACAAAAACTCTAACTATATTTAAGATAAAACTAAGAGACTTCTTACTTCAGATTGCTTGTTATTCTATTAATGAGTTTATTGAGCACTGTGTTAAACGTGAACCAACCTGACCCTTTAGTGCATATTTTTATTCTGTGTATTGCTATATGCTGTTACGATACTTTTGGAGTGTCCCCCGTAGTATTGAACTTCTGCTAGCTGAATTTCTGAACTTGAATATTTATGGTTGGCTTTTGTCAATTTTTGCATGCTTTAAACTAGGTATAATTAGCTGTATCTTATTTTTAATTATTTTCCTATAATTATCAAGCAGTTTGGTAAGCAACTCTTCGAATAATTACCCATATTCTACTAATTAAATTTATTTTGGTCATATTCCTACAGATATTTGTATATGGCGCTTAGGCAACCCCTGTTACAAATTATTCTGCACTATTCTATTTGTTGCTAGATAAAGGATATCACTTCTTGCAGTCAAATCTTTCAGGCTGTTTTTTTTCGCATCTTCTGGCCCAAAAATTTTGGAAAGTTTTGATAACTGGTAGCTGGTGGATTTTTGAGGTCTTTCCCATTTTAAACTTGGTGCAGGCTGCTAGTGCCTCGGCCGTGTGCTTAAATTTTTGAGTTAATTAGTATAGCTCAGCTCCGTTTTGATTTTTCGGAGGATCTGAAAAAGCACATGTGCCCTTAAGACGTTCGTATTTGAGTTGGTTATACTTACGTCCTTCGCAACTGCGGATTCGTTTGAGGCCAGCATTGTTTCTGCCCTTTCTTCTGGCTCAATTCCAGCGTGAGGTAAGATAAGGCCAGTTTCTTCTTATTTGGGACTTATTTGGGCGTTGTGCGTTATAGCCATTTACTGTGGGATTGGACTTACTGTCGGATGCCATTCATTTACTGTGGGATGCCATTTCCTGTCAGCTACGATCTTGGGAGAGTCTGGACGCTTCCTGCGAGATGTTGAACGCCTCCCTGAAGAGGCTTAGCATTCCTTGTTCGGCTGCACCCTGCGGGCATCCAAACCGTCAATTTGGGCTCCTGAAATTATCGAGTTGTCAAGGAGTTCTGCAATTCCCTGGGAGCTACGCTAGTGGGTGTAGCACTGCACTCACCTGCGACACAATCACCGCTTCCTCGGTCCGCTGGGCCTCCCGCTGTGTCTGCCGGAACCCCCATTGCTTCTGCCGTCTTCGGCCCCCGCAAGCCAAAGGTTAGGAGCTGACATGTTTTTACTACAGGCGAGAAACTGATATAGCTATTTGCGCCTGGTGTATTTTTATAGTTAGTTAATAGTATCTCGTCTCGTTAATAGCTAGGACATGTGCGATAATTTTTGGCATAGCAATGCTTCGTCTAGTTAAGTTATTAGTGCATGCCTTTGTATAGATCTGATGCGTTACTATAATAGGGCTTTTGCAAATTTCGAGCATCCATTTTGTGCATTTGAGTGAGCTTTATCGAATCATTAATCGAGCTTACCCGACTTTGTGAAGGCAGCTCTGCGGTTTGTTTAATATACAGGTATTTATATTTACTTTCGCCGGCCGCCGCGCCCCATCGAGCTCCCCTGCAAATCGTATGTTAGATCTTTCGTTTAATTACTTCAGATTTAGGGTTGTACTTACGGCTCGTTGCCTGCGGTTTGTTTAATATACAGATATTTATATTTATTTTCGTCGCCATTTGCTGTCAGCCGTCTGACGTTTGCTGCGTTGTTTCGATGTTGATAGTGGCTAGAGTAGCGACATCGGTAGTCGATTGCTTCTGCAGTTTCAGCTCATGAATGATTAATCTCGGGTTAGTAGCGATTGCGTCATAAGGCCCGCCGCCGGTAGAATAATTGTCAATTCCGCGTAATTGTACTTTTTTTAGCGAGTCTTTACGTAGGTACAAGTTTGCCGAAGGTTTATTCAAGCGATTGCTTTAGCGTTCATTTATGTACCTGATGTATTTCCACTGAGAAAACTGCTCTGTCACTATATGGGCATAGGTCTGGTAGTTTTGACATTAGAAATTTTGGGATAATTACTTTAGAATCTTTCTGAGCTGATATTCGGGGTTTCGCATCAGCTGAGCGCTTGCATAACCTGGCCCTGCTATATCCTGCCTCACAGGGACTAATCTTTTTTTGTTCTGTAATTTAATACTCGCTACGCTCCGTTTTTAACTGCGCAATGTTTTAATGTGTTAGCCCATTCACAGGTCATAGTTATTACTGCTCGAGGGCTACTGTTTGCTCGATATTTATATTTATATTTATATTTATTATTGCATGTCGCATACTGTGTGTTTTCTTTGTTGTTGCACGATAGTACCTACCAATATTTAAAATAAAGCTGTAATCTATTCATTGGTTGTTGATTTGCTTAGTTTTGACTTGCTGGTTTTTATCTTCGACCTTGTGTAAGGTCCGGCACAAGGAATTGGATCTGAGTCTAGGACCTGGCGCCCACTCCTTTTTTTTGTATTCTCTTTCAGCATAGCTGGAACCCTGCGACCCTCGCGGCGAGCTAGCCCAATTAGGCCGATAGTTACCAGCCGGCAAAATAACCAATATAACTTTCGCCAAAAGGTAAGGCCGACCGTCTATCTTCCCTTACAATGCCTACAATACTTAGCGTTTTTTATATTAAATTTTGGACTTGTCTGAATTGTTTTTATATGCTTCTTTGTATGTAGAAGCTACAATATGGACTAATAAATTCTTATCTTATCTTATCTTATCTTATCTTTATCCTCACCGACAGGTCTTAAGTACAAATGTAAAAAAAAAATCTATGTGAATCCCTGGTGCTCTCGCGCATAAACTACTGTGATGTTGTGTATGGACCATGTCTGGGAGTGGATGATACAAACAGATTACATAAATTGCAAAACTCATGCCTAAGATACATTTATGGTATACGAAAATACCAAAGAGTATCACATAAATTGCAAACTGCTGGTTGGCTGAATATTCGTAATCGACGTTTATTACATTCAGCCTGTCTATTTCATAAAGTCGTTACGACGAAATGTCCGTCTTATTTATATAATAAGATTACATTTCGATCTGATGAACACAACATTAATATTCGCAGGAAGGATTGTCTGTATATTCCGGAATATAGAACACAGAAATTTAAAAGCTCTTACTCCTATCAAATTGTTCATATATATAATAAATTAAGCTGCTCTCTGAAAACTCTACAGCATGCGTCATTTAAAAAAAAATTAAATAATTTTTAATCTCGAAGCAGTGAGCTGAATTAGTTCTACGTGTGGTATCTGCTCATTATTGAAGATACATTATGTTACAACTGTATTAGGAATTGTTTGTTTTTGTTTTGTTTTTTTTTTCTTTGTTTTTTTTTCTTTGTTTTTTTTTAAGGTTAGGTGGAAGAACGGCGACGCATCTTGATGCTATGCCGAACCGCGCCTTCATTTCCGCAAACTTTGTAGTTACTTTTCTTATATGTATGGATAATTTTGGTTTTTGTGGAAATAAAAGACAATTTATTATTATTATTATTATTATTATTATTAAGTTAAGTCAATTGGACTAAAAAGTGAAGTACATATCTTACTTAACCCTTTCTCGTTCTACCGCCGGAGCAGTGTAGAGGTAGAGTTTGTGTGGTGGTTTACTCGATAAACGCCTACCATGCTTTCCTATACTGGGCTATAGATTTTGCTTCATTCCAATTTCTCCCTTTTCTCTGGAGTGTTTTGCTCATTCAATTTGCCCATGAACATTTTGGACGACCAAGTGGTCTTCTACCGATCACACCCTCATCACAAATGTATATATGAACAAATGAATTATTTAATTTTGTATGCATTAAAGTATTTCAGATGTTAAGGAAACAACCAATAAAAAATGAATAGTATCCATGGCAACTAGCAGATTTCTCTGAAAATGTATATACAGTACGTTTTTTTTAAGTGTGGCCATTTGAATTTACGTGCTAAAATAATTACCTCGTTTTATCTTTTTACTTCCTTTTACGATAAAGGAAGTATTGGATTCACCCCAAAAATTCGAAATTGAGTTTTCAAGAGATCTTCACGTTTTAGAGTCCCCTGAACCCAAAAAGATGTATTTGTTCATTCGTCTGTCTGTCTGTCTGTGTGTCTGTGGACAGAATATCTCAAAAACGAAAAGAGGTATGGCGTTGAAACTTCATATATAAGTTTTGTGTACTATGTAGATGCGACAGCAATGTTTTTAAGAAAATCGCATAACCAGAAGTAGGTATTTACTCTTCTGATTTTTAAGTTTTTTCGATTTTTTTCAAAAACGGCTCTAACAATTTTTTTCAAACTTTACATTTTTAATGTGTATTGATGTGAGATAGGTGATTTTCCAGTTGAGTGCTTCTAAAATGAGTTTATTTTGTTTTTTCCTGCTTTTTTTATTAAATCCTATTTTAAATAGAACGCCCTGTATATTATTACATTTTTGAATTCAGCTTAACCTTTTAGAGAAAATTTGTCTCTTTAAGTAACTCTATTTTGTAGCGTTGTTGTAGAATTTGTAATTTTTTTAAAATTTTGATAAATTCTTGTATATGTATAATCGATAACCTCGTGTTACCTTGAGGTAGGGATGGGCGCGTGACGTGAAAACAGTCATGTCACGTCGTGTCACGGCGTGTCACGTCGTGAACGTGACTAATATTTGAAAATCGTGACGTGAACGTGAGTGAACGTGAGTGAAAAATTTCCAAGGCGTGATTCACGTTTCACGTTAATTTCACGTTAAATATTTAATAACGAATAAAGATATGCATGGTGCCCCAGGTGCTGATTACATATTATTTTTAAATCAAAATTTTAATGTGTAGATGTGTAGATGAACTTCTAATAAAAGTAACGTTTTGTTTTGTATACTCGGCTTAACGCTGAAAATGTTGATTACGATTTATTTTTTAACCAATTTATTGTGTAGATGAACTTATTATTCTAATAAAAGTAATGTTTTGTTTTGTATACTCGACTTAACGCTGAAAATGTTGATCTTTGTACGTAAAAGTACTTTTAAACCTACGAACTAAGTGTTGCCTAGCAACTTATACCTTCTGTACTCATACCGATAAGGGAAACGTCAATTCCAATGACAGCGTTTGGTATTAAAAGTAATGTCTTTGAAGACAGCTGCAAGAAATGTATTTGCGAGAAATCAGTATTTAACCAAAGAGCATATAATAAATTATATGCTCTTTGATTTAACCCTTGTCGTCAGTTATTGTAGTCAATTTTCATTTGTTTCTTTTTATATCAACTATTCTGATTGCAACATATCACGTAAATTATGTCACTTGCAAAACATATTTTAATTCTGTTTAGGGTTTTTTTCATTGGTTTTAAATTTGAACATTCTGTTCTATCTGAATTTAAATTTTGAAATAAAAGCTGCGTGTCACGTCGTGAGCGGCGTGTCACACAGTGAACGTGAGTGAAAGTGAGCGTGCACGTGCGTGGACGTGAGTGTTTTAAAGCAAGCGTGAAACGTGCGTGACGTGAGCGAAAACTCACTCACGCGCCCATCTCTACCTTGAGGTGTAGAGGCTGGTGCTTCATGTGCTTGCATCTGGCGGTACAATGCTCAACTTGCCACGGATTCCGGATACAAAGTTGGAGCTCGCCTTTTGTGCTTGCACAGCAACCATTGTGTGAGGTGTATGTGTGTGTGTTATTAAAAATAAAAAATAATTTTTTTTAGCTAATTATAAGATCACTGTAAAAGGAAGTTGTGTGCGTGTATTACACCAAATTTTTTAATTACTTACGCAATGTACAGCACTTCAAAAACCTTCATAAAAACATTTAATTAGTTTTATTTAATTGTTGAATACAAGTTAGTTAACAAACATAAGGCAATTGTCAGACTGTGTTCCTTGGGCTGCTAAACAATATCCCAACCGGTTATAAAATATCTGCGAGCGTTTTGCAGCTTCCGCACTGTAAGCAGTTTTTAGACATTTTGATTATTTTCGCTCAATTATTATTTACAAGCAAACCGAGCGCCACGCGCTGCGAGTCTTGAATCGGCGCGCACGTGAAATAGGATACGCGAAAGGTCAAGCTCCGAGCCGAGCGCTAAGATAAGAAAAAACAAAACCTAAACAAAATATAAACATCTGTGAAGCCGGAACGTGAGATTTTATTTTGTGCCACAGACACACATTAAGGAATGGTTATTTAACCAACAAGTGTGTTAATAAAGGTGATTAATAATCGAGAGATTTTAACGCGTGAGCGAGTGGAGCGAGCGAACACGTTAATGAGCGAGATTATTAATCACCGATTAACATAAGAGTTGGTTACAAGACTTTTCCGTCAATCGTACGTTTATTAAAATCCATCAAAAATATTTATTAGTTTTGACATTTCAGATACATTTGACGTTACGTATGGCTGCCGATGCCGGAGCAATTTTGCGGCAATTAAAATACTTGTCGGTTGGAAATCTACCTCTGTTGCCGAAGGATACATTGAGAACTCGATAGGTATAAAATACAAACTGCCACAAAGATATTGAGCGAAGCGTTTTCTAATGTAAATATTTATATTAATAAATCCACGGAATAATTTAACCTTTAGTTTTGACATTTCAGATACATTTGACGTTTAGTACGTATGGTTGCCTATATAAAATCATTGCGAAAACGGGTCTATTAATGCATGATTTTTTAGACAAAATCATGCATTAATGAGTCGATATATAAACGATTGACGGAAATAGTATATTACATACCGAGGTGGGAAGTGTTTCATTACTGTCGAGAGATTAGGTAGTTTACCGAGACGCGTAGCGTCGAGGTTAACTTTATCTCGAGACAGGGATGAAACTTTCCACCGTGGTATGTATACTAGTTTATTTGCAATCATCTAATTTTAAAAATAACTACAATTGAATTCTGAATAATAGATACCTTGATGTAGCTAATATTTTTGTTAACATGAGTACAACCCACTCAATGTTTTGTTACCATGGAAACACCTCACTCTTCAGGTATGTAATATTTTTCGGGGTATGTAATAATTTCCTGGCTAGTTTCAAATAATCATCTAGTTCCCAGATGTTGTCATGTCATGAAATTGACACATTACAATGTGATTGCGAATAAAATTATATTATAGATGTGTATTTATTTTAACTTTTAACGGCAAAGTAATGAAAAAACAACATGTTGATGTTATGCTAGCAATGCGTATTTTGCAAAAATATATATTGGACTTATTACTAAAAACTAAACTTTGCCTGATTATTGTTCGAAAACATAAGTTAACACACGGTAAAATGTTTATCGCGTAGGACGAAATAGCAGTAAAAACGCACCCTGTGCAAAGTGTGCATGAGTGATAGGAATGACATACATTTAATTGCAATATTTAAAATAGAAGCTCAAAAATCACCAGCATACTAAAGTTAATTTCCAGATATTTTATTTTATAAGTTCGATCGTTTTATTCGGCATTTGTTATTTTTTTTAAATTTAATAATAATAATAATAATAATAATAATTTGTTTCCAATTTTATCATACATTAATATGAGAATGAAAAGAGATACATAAATGAATGTATAAAGAAAGAAGAAAGAAGACAGACTAACAATGTACTTCAGTACTGCCAACTGATTCAGGTTATCCAGGGTCTGCTGTAATTGAGTTTTTTAAAAATCACTCTGTACTTATAATATTTTCTCGAATTATATACAAGGTAAGGTCCATAAATTCCTGGCCTAGGTATGTTAGAGCTACGATAAAATTGAAACGACTTTATTATTTTTAATGTAATTTTCTTTAATATCAACACATTTTTCACGACGCTTAAATAACATTTTTATACCCTTATAAAAGTATTCCGGACTTTTTTCCTGAAAATGATTGAAAACTGCAGCTTGAACTTCTTCATCGTCCCTAAATTTTAAATCACGCAAATCTGACTTCAATTTTGAAAACAGAAAGTAGTCACTTGGTGCTAGATCAAGACTATAGGGTGGGTGGGTTGAGTTCCAAAAACCCACAATCTTGAATAGCAACCTTTACAACTGCTGCAGAGTGTACTGGGGAATTGTGATGAATAGCAGTACACCGTTAGTGAGCTTTCCTCTTCGCTTTTCGTAGCCGGTGCAGTAAGCTAGCATAATATGTTCCATTTACGGTAGTATTTCGTTCTTTAAAATCTATCAGCAAAATTCCTTTGCAGTCCCAAAATATTGTGGTCATGTTTTCTTCGTTGATTAAGAGACTTTTGATTTCCTCGGTGGTGGTTGTCGTCAACGACGCCACTCCAGGGATTCGCTTTTTTGAAAGATGATCATAATAAAGAACCACTGTTTCGTCCCCGGTAACAATGGAATCAATTACTCATTCTTGTTATCACAACAGCCTTCCAAAGATTCGACTCAACAGTCAACTCTTTGCTGGTTATGAATAAGAGTGAGAATCTGGCACCCACTTTACACTCATATTACTCGTGTGTAAATGGTCATGGAGAATTCAAAGGACAGTTGTTTTTGAAAGATTGGTCCTTGCTGCAATTTATTTTGTTTTTAAACGGCTTCAACTAATGCAACATTTTCTGGAGTAACCACGGACCGACCGTCACGAGAACCATCTTCGAGAGATTCTCTGCCCATGCCAAATAACTTAGACCATAATTTTACCGTGGAGAATGAAGGTGAGGAGTTCCCATGAATATCATCAAATCGTTTTTTTTTATTTCTATCGGAGTAACCTTCTTTTGTGAGAAACTTTATCACAGCACGATATTCAATTTTAAACATTTCGGAAAAATGCTTGACAAGACTTTGATTCTTTAACCGTCAATAAAATAATGTGTCACGTGACCAATTCGCTTTTTTTGGCATAGCCTACTAAAGCAATAAACTAAATAATACACTTGAAATTTTCACTATAGTGCTAAAGCTGGGAATATATGGACCTTACCTCGTATATCGTGTTCTATTCACAATAACGATAAAGAGTTTATTTAGCGTCTCTTGTAGCATAGTATTGAGACACTAATTCTTTGCCTTTGCATGTTTTAAAAGAAAGTTTGTCTACATAGTATACATGGTGTGTTTAAATTGGCGAACAACCTACACGTGGCGATGTTAGTCATAAAATTATGAGTTGAAAATCTTAATACTAACAATTTGGATTGGTTTTCATGAACCCTCACGAGCGGTAGATAAAAACAATTGTTTTTTTGAGGTAATGCACCCTTTCTGTTTTAAATACGACAAAATGTCATCAGAAAGAGTTGTTCAAACAGTAAAATTATGGTCCTATACAAAATTTCAGAAATGTCGACGAACTGTTATTAAAACGTGTGAATTAAATAAAGTACTTTTGTGTAAGCCGATATTTCTCAAATTTTGCATGCGACTATAATTTTACATTTTGAATAACTTATCTTAATAATACTTTGGCGTATTTAAAACAGAAAACGTAATTTACCTGAAAAAATGTGTTTTTATCTACGGCTCGTGAGGGCTCATGAAGACCAATCCAACATTTTCGTATTAAGATTTTCTACTCAGAATTTTATGACCGACATCGCCACGTGTAGTTTGTTAACCAATTTATACACACCCTGTATATCAGGCTTTTTGAAACCCTTTCTGAATTAATAATATTTTTTCTATAGCACATATTAAAGTGTGCTTTTATCAACTCAAAACAAAAGTTCAAGTTTTACTTTAACAGCAGGGGTAGATAAAGTAGCACTTTAACATCAAGGATAGATAAAATAATTTAATTTTCTAACTTTTGTTTAAATTAATATGACAGATTCGTATTATCGCAGCAACCCAATCTAGCTACTGACATCTTGAAATGTGATTGACTGTCCTTATTTTCTTTTGAAATTGTTAAAGTTCTTGCTATAGAAAAAAATATTGTATTATACACGACGATAAAGTTATTTCTATCCACTCTTGAATCATTAACGTCTCGACTTCGTCTCGACGTTAAACGATTCACTCGTGGATAAAATTTAACTTTATCGTCTTGTATAATAAGTTACTATTTATGTACAAAATTAATTTTATTTTTATTTTTCTTAGGAAATTAATGATTATAGTTTATGTACGCCGGCCGGAGACCCCAAAAGTTAGAGGCACAGGCCTGGGATCCTTGGTCGTGCCTAAAGACAACACTGCTCATACGTGCTCATTGTTCAGTATAATCAGCAGGAGGCAAGGCGTGGCACGAGGGTTATCAGAATAGCGGCCTTCTTTATGTCATTGAACGCATGTATAATTTCGACATTGCCTTTTGATGAAATGCGTACGGATTGTCCACTTCCTAATGCAATAACCTGTCCAATATTTCCGCAGCCTTTCCTGGTTTCGTGAATTACATCTCATTAAATGATTTTTAGCAGTTCTAGGCCGCGCATAGTATTGCAAACAACAACACCTAGGAATATAATCAACAATTTCAATAATTATAATAAAGGCAATAACTTGGAATTTCCTCGAAAATCCCTGCTTGCCGTTTTTTAAAGTTTCGCAAGGGTAGAATACCTAGGCAACCCGCAGTATAAAGTTGTATAAGCAGCTGCAGCTCTATAGGAAACGTGAACAACTATAAACTCGAATAACTACAAGTATAATTTATTCATTAACTGCATCGACTTCCTTATGAGCAACTTTCAAGTTCATTGTTGTATTGCGACCTTCGCATAATTTCTAGAACAATTTTCATCGGTGTAGGTATGCTAGGAACTAGAACTCCTGATGTATATTTTATGATAACGCTAAAAAGACAAATATGCCTGGAACTTCAATAATTATGTTAAAAATCAGGTGATAATGTTAAAAATAAAATGTAACAAATTACATAATTGCACGCTATGGTGTAATAAAGCAAAAAGTGGTTGCGGAAACAATAAACTAATTAAATTGCCAAAAGTAATTACATATAACACATTCAAGGTCAAGTGTAATGTCGGGTTGCTCTAAGATAATATATAGAGTGATCAAACACACCCCAAAAAAAGAACTATTGGAAATAATTTTTATTGCAGTCTATTCTGAGACTCGCTGTAACAAAAGTAATATTACTCTAATATACAGAGTGTTTTGCAGTAGAATATCCATAGGGTGTTTTTCGGATTAGTTTAAGTTGAAAAGCCGGATATTAATCACTTTTCACCTATAAAAATGTAATTATCTATAATGTAAAGTTATTCTTGCACTCGAATTTGAAGACTCGTTTACACTTGCAGGGATTTAGTGGCGCCAATTGCAATAATTGGCATACCAGTAAAAGAAATCAATCACAGGCAAAGATTTATTGACATGCGAATTTTATCTATACATGCATAATTTGACAAATTTTGGAGGCTTCCGACTTTAGTTTCAGTACTGATTTCTTCATTTTGTTTGTTTTTTTTTGTATTTTGCAGCATTATCACTCAGAAGTGTTGAGTTAGTGAGAGTGTGGTTGCTTGGACCGTTTGTACTTGAACCGATCAAGGTTTGTCAATCACAACAGCTTGCGAAAAGAAAGTCATCTCATAAGCCGCCATTTTTAGGCCTAATATTGTTGGTAGTACGTCTTATACCATATATTATTTAAAGATATTTTCACGCTGCTGATCATGTAAGTCAGTGATACAGCCTTAGTAACAAAACGTGTAAGTCGGTGATTATATTTGTTTGCTGCTTTCCCTTGACAACGGAACTTAATATTACTTATTATCAAGTTCCTAGAATAATAAAATTAGCTATGCAAGATGCAGACTTAGACGTTTTGTTTATAATTGCAAGTGTTTATGTGACATGTGACACTCACTGGTAATACGACTCACGAAAATTAATCCTGGTGACAGGTGACAAATCTAACGATTTTTTCAAAAATATAGGAAAATTGCCATAAGCAGCGGGAAAAATATAATAAGATAACTCGGAATGTATCGCCTATTAACATTTTCGGCAGGCAACAAGCCACGGCTTCGTCTTGGCTTGTACTTGCCTACCTCATATGTTATTAGTTCCTTACATTCCTTGTTACTTAAAGAGCTATTTGCGGTTGATAATGAAAACCCGCGACGGCTGATTTTACAAGTGTCAGTTTGACTATTATAGTATTTAACACAATTGGACCTATATTAAGCATATAATGGACGAGAATACATTTTGTGACCAAAACCGATTAGGCCGAGGCTAATACATTATGCGAGTCAGTTATATGTAATATCGGCAAGTTTTATTAAAAGGCCGCCGAAACGACTTTTTAAAAAACGTTTATTTTTATTTTACAATGAAATATAACATTGGAAGCACACAGATTAGCTGCCAGACAATTTCTTACATCTAGCTACGAACTAACTGGAACTTATCTTAGAGGTGCAAGCTACTTGTATATATACTATGTCTAATCAACTAAGATAAG
>CALNHX010009938.1:0-44763 GCA_940337035.1 Agriotes lineatus
GCCATATCGAAACGGTTTTAGCATGGAAAGAGTTTCACCCCACACAAAACCCAAATGTGCTGCTGCCTGAAAGGCTTACTGCACGTATGCGAGTGTCATCTACGAGAAGCAAATTTTATTAACGAAGGAGTAGGGGCTATGACACAACGCCCACTGGTCACAAACCCCAACTCAGGATTTGGTCATAACGCCCAACTTCGATTCTGGTCACAACGCCCAACTTGGTTACAACTCCTAATCTTTATTTTGTCCACAACGCCCAACTTGGTCACAACGCCCAATTTCGATTTTGGTCAGAACGCCCAACTTGGTCACAACGCTTAATTTCGATTTTGGTCACAACGCCCACTTTTGATTCTGGTCACAACGCCCAACTTGGTCATAACGCCCAAGCTTGATTTTGATCACAACGTCCAACTTTGATTTTGGTCACAACGCCCAACTTTTCTTGAAGCACATTTTCATAGAAATTTCGGGCTAGATTGAAGTTCATAGCTGAAGACGTTCAGGCACCCAAGTAAGTGTGCAGACTTTATACTTCCATATATGTATGTGGAAATTAAACACTGTTGAATTTTAATTATTTTTATTGCAACATGATTGACGTGGTCGGGTTACAAGTCAATAAAAATATTAAGCAAACATACATTTTGTAAAATATATTGTAGCCGAAAGTGTTAAAATTGTTGGAAAAAGTCGCGGTTTTTTTGGAGCGTTTGTCAAGTAATATTCTTATAAGCTCGGTCGGCAGCGGATTGGTGCCTACATTTGTTTTCTACGACCTTTTAGGCCTTTTGGCGCTAGCGTTTTGCACTAAAAGTGAGGTTTTATAATTTAGCGTGTTTAAAATGAGATCAGCTGTTTACTTTTAGCGCATGTGTTATAAAGTGAAGTGACGTTATAAAACTACAATTTCGAACTGAAAGTGAGGTTGTAAAGTTATTCTAGTTACTTCTTGAGTTAGAGGCAAAGTGTTTTTTAAATAATTAAAGCGTTATCTAATGAATAAAGTCAGATGTGTACTATTATAATTACCTTTGATAACTAACTTTGACAGTACTGTCTTCACAAACATTCACCTGCTTGTCAAGGCGATCTCTTTATTATGACAAAAATTATGACTGCCATAAATGCAAAGCTTTGTTAAATCGACATTTAGGGATTAATAACAGAAAAATTAAGGTCGTAGAAAACATATTGTATGCAAACTTGTGCTAAAAGTGTTATTGCACCTTTGGCTTCGTTTCATAATTTTCATGTCTCGTGCATAAACATCAACTTTATCACCTGTTGCATAAATAGGTATTAGATACACTTACGTTTTTGTTATCTTTTTCAATATATTTTATCAGGAAAATTTGGCTATAGTAGTGAAGTAATTTTCTTTTCCAATGCTTATTTATAAAGCTGTATGGTATCTGAGCAATTCTTTATCTCTCGTGAGCTAAAGTTTTGCCCTTATGGATAAAATGCCTCTTTATTCAATTGGACCATACATAACTACTTTCCAACACCTACCTATAAAGTTGTAAGTGCGTTATCCACTAAAGCCACGTTGCTAGAGTAACACCTTAATGATAATAGTGGATAAAATTTACTTTATCTGGGACAGTGTAAAATTGACTTTTAGTTGGCAATTTTAAGTTTGTAAAACGACTGTTTAATAACATGTTTTCATTAGTTTACGTCGTCAGCAGCAACGTGTTTAAAAGATTTCATTCGGCACGTCGTCAGTAGCAACGGTTTTAAAATTTTTAACCACGCAAAATTACGACCGTTTGCAATTTACATTTAAATATTTTTCTTATATTTACGTGTTTGGTAGATTTTATCGTAAATAAAATATTGTACGATGCACATGCGTAAAGCATCTTTAGTCACTCGCGAGGCTTAATACGCTCGCTCACTCGGGTTTTAACTCTGCCCTACTTGTGACTATAAAGACTAGCTTTACGCACTTTTATAGTAAATTACTATTAATCACTACCGAATAAATTGTTGTGGTTTTTGTAAATAAAAAAACATAGGAAATAACACAGTGTACTTTTGGATATATTAAGTTCAAATTTTAATTAGGAAAACCTCAATAATTGTATGAGTTGGAAATAGATATTTATGCATTAAGGGAGATATGAATATGTTTTTTCCCTGAGGTTGACAAGTCGACCGAAGGTAAAGAACATGAATATCTCCCGTGGTGCATACAATATTTTATCTACTAGCATATTCGTAAAAATAGTATGAAATTTCAAAATGTCATAATGACATTTGAAATTAGAATGTGTAAGTAACATCAAAAATTGCCTTATTGTATGGTTGCTAAGACGTTAATTGTAGTTGCATTGTTACCATGAGTTTGAGGGAGAAATAATTTGACAAGTCCCTTGGGAGTTATGAGTAGCTTTTCATATTTTATTTCTATGACGAAAATATACAATATCATATTGCTAGTAGATAAAAGCTATTTTTGTATTAAGTGCGCAAAATTAATGATTTTAGAACGTGAGAATGTTACTTCTATCATTGATTAATTACACTTCAGATAGCTTATTCATACGTCTGCCGGCGGACCCTCTAATACGCCGGCGAACGCCAGATGGCGCCACTACTTTCGACGGCGCCCGTGTTTGACAATGCGGCTCTAGATGGAGCTTGCGAGCCCAGGGTCTTCCAACGTCGCGTTGTTACCGGATTCATCTGACCCATTGCTTCAAGCTACTCTAATACAGATGGCACTCATTCAAATACGACGTCACGCATTAATAACTCATGACTTAAAACATTCTTTGAACAATTTTGAACTTAGGATCGTCCTCGGGATCGTCTTGTTTGGTCTTGGATGGTCTTATTAAGGACCAAAGGTTTAGAATAATTTAATCAATGAAATAATCAAAGAATTATTACTTATAATATAACTTTAGGAATGCCGAGATAGAAATTAAAGAATTGCTCCTTTATTAGATATTAGTCGATTTGAAAATATTAAAATAAAAATAGCTATTTGTGGTAAAAGTGTCTTAGAAGGCATATAAGTCACGCCATTGATTAAAGACACTTGGTCACGCAAAAAAAAACAGGTAAATCACGAGTGAAACGAGTCAAATAGTCAAATAGTTTTTTAAAATTACATTAAACAATGTCAACTTTCAATGTTTCAATTTTTGGGTAATTTTGATTTAAAGTCATGTTAAGAGAATTTTCAAATTTTTAGTTTTGTAATTTTTTTAAAAAGAATTTCTTAACAACGGATTAAACTAAAATTCCTGTGGTTGTTTGGGACTTTGACAATGTTCTAACACATTTGATACAAGAGAAACCTTGTTATAGGTACCTAATTGAAAATACTTAATCAAGACTTTGTAGTCCTTTGTTATTATCGGTTCGTGGAACCATTGATTGTGGAATTACCTGTTCAAGGAAGGGGCGGCATCCCTCTTTAGAAGTACCATTGGTTAATCAGTGGAAATAGATTATCGGCATTAGGACCACAAATATATTACTTTTAAATTGCTATTTAATTTGAAATACAATTTGAAGAATGTTTAAAAGCAGAATAAATTGCATTTTGTTTTCATTCCGACAGTGGTGACCCTTTTTGTAAGGTGTATACTGTGCGTGAGTTTTCGATTGTGAGTTTTTGTTTTAAGTTGCTGTTTTGTGCTTCACTTAGTAGTCGCATTTGTTATCAGTGTAATTGATTAATTTGAGGTAAGTTTCTAATTTGTTACAATAATTTTTAATAAAGTTTTATTTTTAACAAACAAGAATTCTTCACATTCGACTTTTTATATCAGTTAATCAATATCAATCGAATTTACCTATTTAGATTTTTAAAAAATTGACATACTGTTCACAAAGTTTTTTTATTTTGCATCTCATTAGCGTACTGTCTTCTATTTTCAAATTTTGTGACATAGCTACATATTTCAATTAGCCATATATGTATACAGGCTGTTTGATAAAAAATGCTCCATTCCATAACTTCTTTATTTATTATCCGATTTTAATAACTAAAAAAAGTATAAAAATGGTTTGACAGGCTCTATAAAGTGGCCCCACTCACATTTTTTTCAACGTTGTCTTGAATATCTATATCCATTTAAGAAAAAACAACTGACTATCGTTACGTATTTAAGAAGGGAATGAAAAAATCAAGATTAGCACTATTTTGCAGAGTTTGGAAAACCATTTCTTTATTCTTATTTTTTTTAAATCCGATCATAAACAAGGAAGTTATGGGTTGAAACATTTTTCATCAAACAGCCTGTATGTATAGTGTTTAGTTATTTTCTAGAATAATCGTATTTAATGTTATTGATTAATGATTACTAAAGGCCGGATTTTGCCTATTTTGCCTGTTTATTTTGCTAATAGATATTGATAATTTAATAAATTATAAATTCGTTTTCAGAGGAGGGGATGCTTCTACAGATATTTTATTTTGCCTAAAATTTGCCTGAATTGACAATTTATAACAATATGGGCCTTTTTCGTTTCGTAATCGAAAATAACGCCTGAAAAATTTAAGTCGCACATTTTTTTTCTGGGAATTTTAAAACGGGCCAATAGGAACATTGTCCACAAGCGAGCACGTGCTTTTCTACTGCCTTCTTAGGCGTGAGTCACTAATGACGGGACAACCGATAAGCCGAAGGTCACTTCCGGATTTCAAAATAGGTACTAAATTAGCAATTAGCCCTCATAAAGTAAACATTTTTTCCAAGAAGTGTGTTTAAGAGAGCACGAAGTTGGTGAATCAAGCTTCATTGAACTTTCGTGGAGTCAAGGGAGAAAAAGTTCATCAGAAAATTCTTATGGTTCTGGAAAAAACCCAGGGTGGCAAAAACTTAACAACATCAAAAATGCCCTTGAGGGAGGGGTGTAGCAATAATGGATAGCTTGTCCCCTAAAGAAGTATCCTGTTTTAAATACGCGCCCATCACGTCTCGCGATGTGGAACGTTCGTTTTCACAACATAAACATATTTTAACTGATAGAAGACTGAATTTTACAGAAAATAATTTAGAGAAATACATAGTAGCGTATTCGGTTTACGTGTAAAAAAATAGTATAAATAAAACTTAAAAAAAATAAGCAATTTTTATTTTTTGCTTCAGGGTATTAATCAGATTGTCTTTGCCTGAAAAGTGCCTGTTTTTAATTTTTTTTTGCCTAATTTCATATTTTATTTTGCCCACAAATCCGGCCTTTAATGATTACATTATTTCACACTTTCATTACTGGTAGTAGTTTAATACTCCTATTAACGAAACTAATTACATTATTCTGTTTAATTTATAGGTTTTTCAACATGCCTGGCAACCGTTGTTCCTATGTTTCTTGTTTCAAGAAACAGGTTGATTTTCCGGGGCTGCGGATGTACCGCTTTCCATGCGACGAGCGATCTAAAGCGTGGATACTGAATTCAGGTAAATTGCTAAATACTCTAGTATCACAACAAAAATGAAAGAATTAGATGCCTAATACAATGCTAATACTGTTCGACTCGCAGAATTTAAAAAAACCTTTTTTTGCTTTCAGGAAACGTTAGTCTTCTGGATTTGGCAGAAAAGCAACTGCGTAATAAATATATATGCGAAAATCATTTTCAAGTCGACGCATTTGTAAATGAGTCTAAGCATCGGTTAATAAGTTCAGCAGTGCCAGTAGCATTTAATGAAGAATTTAATGGAGATAAAGGTTCCTCATCATCTGAAAAACTGAATGTGTCTGCCACTCAGAAAACTTACAGTGGACCACGTAGGCAAGAGAATACAACGATAATTAATAATATTGTTTATCAGAGTCCGAATCGTTCGTCCGATTGTTCAGAGGTATGTAGTCCATCCTCTATTGAAAAAATTATAAGCATGCCGTCCATGTTTGAACAAAATCAATTAAAACGAAAATTGTTCGGAAATGTTGAGGAAACTCCACAAAAAAAGAAGATGAGAATTTCTATTGCAGGTTATAAAACGAAAATCAAAAATTTGCGTAAAAAATTTTCTCGTGTTACCGTTAAGGTAAAAAATTTAAAAGAACAAACCAACGTCGACAATTTTTTCAATTCATTTCAATTCTCTTCTGAATCTTCGAAGACTTTTGCAAAAATGCAGTTTAAGGCAAAGAAAAACAAGTGGGCTGCTTCTGAAAAAAAATTCGCTTTAATGTTGTATTATAAGTCGTCATCGACATATAATTTTTTAAGGCGACAGGGGATTATTCTTCCGGGAAAATCGACAATTACTAAGTGGTTGGGTAAATCTCAGTTTAGGCCTGGATTTAATGATGAATTTTTTTATCAAGTTAAAAAAAAATTTGAAAATGCTGAAGAGTCAGAAAAAAAATGTGCAATATGTTTTGATGAAATGGCAATTGCGGAAAAAATTGAATTCAATAAACAAATGGATGTTTTTGAAGGGTTCGAAGATATGGGGCATTTAGGACGAAAAGGTGCACCTGCCAAACATGCACTAGTGTTTTTAGCTCGGGGTCTGTATTCACCCTGGAAGATGCCCCTGGCGTACTTTTTATCCGAGAAAGTAGTTAGTAAAGACGCGTTAAATATTTTGGTGCCAGAAATTGGGCAAAGATTACTAAATGCAGGTCTAAATCCTCGCCTGATAGTTTGTGACCAAGGCACAAACAACCAGGCAGCGTTTAAAAAATTAAAAATAACTAACGAAACTCCCTTTTTCATTTTAAATGAAGATAACGCAAGCAAAAAAAAAATTTTTGCAATACCGGATTCCATGCATATTGCTAAAAGCATGCGGAATAATCTTTTAAATGGAGATTTTGGGATGGAAAATGACCAAGACAAGAAAATTTCATTTGACGATGTTGTAAAAGTGTATGAAATTGATAAAAAAAATCAAAAATGCAAAGCCTTAACTAAGTTGACAGAAGCCCATGTAAGACCTAATTGCTTTCAAAAAATGAATGTCAAACTGGCCCTTCAAGTTTTTAGCCACTCAGTTGCTTCTGCGATTAGAACCTGTGTTTCAACGGGAGAATTAGTAAGTGCTACGGCTTTAAATACGGCAGATTTCATTGATTTTATGAATAAATTGTTCGATTGTTTAAATAGTCGTCTATTATATGACAAAAATCCCTACAAATCGGCTCTCTCCGCTGAAAATAATCATGTTTTAAACGTTCTCAACGAAGCAAAAACTCTTGTTTCAAACCTATATAAAATTGACAAAAAAACAAATAAAATTAGTAAACCACCCTGTTTTCAAGGTTTATTACACGTGATTGAAGGCATTTTGCAGCTATTTAAGGAAGAAAAAGAACAGGGAATGTCATATATGTTAACTAACCGATTGACCCAAGATGTGTTAGAAAATCAAATTTCTATATATAGGCAGCATTGTGGATATAATCGTAATCCAAGCGCCAGGGCACTTAGAACAATTTTTAGAAGCAATGCAATCAATTCTTTAATGAAATCCACAAACAGTAACTGCGAAACAGATAATGATAGCATTGTGGAATTAATACCGGAAAATGGTATTATCGGTTCTTCCGGTCCTCTGACTTCATCTGTTCAGGTTGTTTCTGAAAATTTAAGCGAAACCATTGATTGCGAAACCGATTGGGAGGATATCGATGATATCACTGAATATGATACCGACGATAATCCTTCCACTTTGGAAGACTGTGCGGTAACGTACTTTGCTGGATATTTAGCAAAAAAATGTTTAGATAAATTTGATTGTGAAGACTGTAAAACAAGTTTAGTTGTTTCCTCTGCACTTGATAATGAGAACGAGTTATTGTTGTTACACAAAACTTACTCCGATATCGCCGAACCAGATCTCTTTAGAGGTTTAAAAGCACCATCATTACAATTTCGAACAATAGTGGATAAGTGTTTGGATTCTTTTGAAAAAAATTATTCTAATTTTTATTACGTTTATGGTGTAAAATCGCATTTAATGAATCAAATTGTAGTGAATTTGCAGAAGTGGCTGAGTAGCGAAACATGTAGGGAGCACAGGATGTTTATTTTAGAGCTTTTGATAAAATGCAAATTATTTAAAAAGGGAAAATGGTTTCCAAAATCTTCAAGGAATCCAAATAAATTTGGAATTTTTAAAATTTCCCAATAATATTAACGTTCTCATTTTTCATTTTTTCTATTGTAGTATGGGTACCTGACCTACCTATATGAAATTTGATTTGTTTTCGCAATGAATATTATTATATGTATGTAATGTACATATATACATTTTGCTATACTTAAATCACTGATACTTGAATTAACGCTTATTCTTTACTGTGCAATTTGATTACACTTTATAATATAATAGTGCATTTAATCAATGATAGAAAAATCCTTATTTTATTAGTAAATAAATTAAAGCTTGTTTGTATATTAAATAATGGTTCCAAATTATTGTATGTATTATAATAAATTATTAATGTTATAAGTAATCATTTTTTGTAATAATAATAATTATTAATTATAATATTGACTCAATAATTTTCTTGTGGGCTTTTGTACGGCCATATATGGCCATATTTGTATTTTGGAATTTTCCCGTTTAAAATTAATAGGTATTTGTCTTATACTTTGTATAGGATAGAGAAGAGATGTCTAATTTCTGTAATAGATTTTTTCGCCTGTATGTTAAAACATGTTTTATAATACAATTATATATATATATATATATATATATATTATAATAAATTATATATATATTATTATTGTGTTAATGTTATTATTATATTTTAATAAATTTATATCTAAAAATCTTTTGGTTTTGCTTTGCGTTATTTACTGCAACAAATTCCAACGAAAATGTTTTTACAATCTTATTGTGAAGTAGGCAAAGTTGAGTGAGTAATAAAGGTAATCGTTTCCAAGTAATCCCCAACTCCCAGGTAAATATGCAATTATGCAAATGAGATAGACCATGGTGCACAGATGAGACGAGCTATGTCCCCCCACTTAAATTTTTGTTGTGCCATCTGTGTGGGAATAGGATATTTTAAACAAACTTTGTATCCGCAAAATGGGGTTTGGGTCCCAGGTAACGACTGAGTAACTGGGAATATTTTTCTGAATTCGCGAGCGTTGCGCCAACTAGTGACCAATCATAGAACAATTTTCTCGACTCCGTTGTCGGCTATTACATTGAGTTATCTTAAGTGTAATTAATCAATGGTTCCACTAAGCGGGTCGCCGACAGTCCAAAACAAGAGCGAGTGTATCAGCTGTCCAGGGCCTAGTTTAGCCAGACTTGAACCTTTTGTATATACCTGGCAACCCTAACGTCTAAACTCTAAGACGCTCTCCTAAAACTTCTTCTTCTTCTTTTTCTTCTTAATGTAGGACTATGTTCTGTTAATACAAAATTTTGCCTATCATTTTAATTGTCTTGGTATGCTGATGTTCAGCTTTTGTGCCACCTCTTTGGTGGACGTCCAGGTGGTCTACGAGAGATGGGTCTTTGTGTGGCTGCTATTTTAGCCAGTCTGGTATTATCTATCCTCTCGACGTGGTCTCTCCATTCGCGGAATCGTGTTCTAACCCACCGCACTGCGTCCTCGATTTCGCACATTTCCCTAATGTGGGCGCTTCGTTGTCTGTGCCTCAAATTAACTCCAGCAATGGTACGTAGAGTTTTCATCTCTGTGCTTCGGAGTATTTGCTTCGTCTTAGAGGTTTCCACCCGTGTTTCCGCAGCGTAAGTTAGGATGGGTCTGACGCTGGTTTTATAAATGCGGGTCTTACTCTCGGTCGTCATATGTCTCTCAAGCAGCCTGATATTGTGGATGCCTTTGTCGCTTGAGTGCGTACTTTCTGTTGAACATTTCTGTTCCTTGAGGTATTGACTCCTAGGTAATTAAAATTCATAACTTGAGTGATTACTTCGTTGTCGATAGAAAGTTTACAACGTAACGGCTCTCTGGATAACGTCATTGATTGGATTTTTTGTGTTAGTGAAACTGCTTGTCGCTTATATGCTAACCCCAAAGATTCCACTTGACAACGCTAACGCCAAGACTGAAAGCACCGGCGTCTAACCTATGATAATTCAAACGTTTTCCTGAAGCTTAGGTTAGCAAAACTATCTATCGGTTATATCGTAGTACAAATATCGCACTCGATAACGCTAACATCAGGATTAAGAGCACTGGAGTCCCACAAACGATAAACCCTTTTCAAGCCAGCAGCCAAGTTTCTATCGATCTACATCGATAGCAGCGGCAGATCAACAGCCCGAACATATTTAAAGCGGCCCGACGGCGACGATAACAAACCGCCGTGCGAAAGCAATATCATGGTCCTCTAGCAGCGGGCTCAACGCTCGCTACAGGAGCCGCTGTTTTAAAATTAAAGACTGGCCCTCCCAACGCGGGCACACTGATAATAATCTGCCACAAACACTATTTTCACCGGTGGAACACTTGCAGCCCAGCCCACCTTCCCGCTTTTTGCACCTTCAGAAGAGCCAAAAATCGAGCACTTTTCGTAAGCATGTGGTTTGGAAAAGAGAAATAGAAAGGAGAAAGTTGGATATGCGCTTGAAAACCCACAAAACCATCGAATGGGTACGTACAAAATAATACAGTAGTGTTTCTACTGAAATGGAACTGAGCCGGTCAGGTGGTAAGAAAGGAAACGGAATGGCCCAATAAGATCATGTGATGGAGATTTTGGGGAAATACGACAAGCAGAGAATATCCAAATGTTTGCAATATATTGCTGAACATAATCACTAACATTGGAACATTGCATTCGATTTGGATATCAAAATGTATGAGAAAATATCATTTATGTATCTAACCGGTCGAAATAATTTGTAAAACAACATAAATTAAGGTGCGGTTATGTTATTCCAAGCATTTAATAAAAAAACCTTATTTATGAGAAGCCGGGTAGCACAGTTGACAAAGCAAGTCCTCGGTTCGAATCCCTTGGGGGTCGCAATTTTTCCGCAGACTTGGCGATTGGAATCGAACTCGGTGAGACCATTCACAGTTGGGCACCAAATTAACTGTGCTTTACTCAGAAACACAGACCCAAGAGATAGAGTAACAGGGCCAACACATCACCAAGACACACACCTCACACAATGGTTGCTGTGTACAAAAGGCGCACTCTAACTTTGTAACCCGAATCCGGGGCAAGTTGAACATTGTACTGCCAGACGCAAGCCTATAAGGCACCAGCCTCTACACCGCTAGGTAGAATGAGGTTACTTACAATACATACAATACCTTATTTATTAATAATGTTGATAATTGTGCATTGTTAATATCAGTTAATTATAATGTGCTAGTTCTGGTTATATTTTAGAATTAAACTACCTAAAAATATGAAAATTTAGGTTGACATGTCATGTCGTTCATAAGAAAGTCTATGATTGAAGATGTTACATATGGTTCTTTGCTAATATCTGATATATCATATAGCTCACCTCTAGGTTTATATGTCCTTCTATATGTCATATTTGAGTTTGAACAACACCGCAGCATATACAATCGAAAATCTTTAAAATGTGCCTTGAAATTAAGAAAATGGTGCATACGTAAGAAGTTTGTGGCATACAAACCGAATTTAATGTTACTGTAAGCATATAAAGCGATTCTAGGGCAACAATTGCGAAATAAATATATTTCCACCTGTCGAATCATTTCGGTCGGTATATTTCCTATAATTTTAGTTGAAATGTCGAGTAAATTCCGTTGGAGCTAGGAAATACACTGTATTGAATACTTTTATGGTTTAAATTGTATTAATTTAAGTGTGTTTTAAATATATGCAAAAAAACCTGCTGCATTTTCGAATTTATGTCAAGTAAGATAACAAAAGATTTTTTTTATTTGAGCAAGCTCATGCAGTACTTATTTTAATAATTTTTAATTACAGGTTTTAATCCATTTTCAATTTTCATAGTCAGCTCTTATTGGTTAAGAAATAATCAGGCCACTTTGCTCGACTAATTAGTTCTCTTATTAACGATTGTTGTAAATAAAACATAGTTTCCTATATAAAATGTGGAGACTAAAGCCGAATTGATATTGTCATTTTGCTTGTGATGCGATAAGCTGTACAATTTTGTGCTCCCAAAAAAACAAAATAAATGCATCATAATTGCCTCATAAAAAATTTTTTCTACCTAACGTATGTCCCAAAAGTTTTCGGAAAAAATCAAATTTTTCATATTTTTTAAAAAATTAATTTTATTCCTAATTTAATAACAGAAACTTATTCCTATATCTTTACATCGGAAAAATTAACATTTAAACGACAGACAGGGGTCCACGTTCTTCTATGGCCCGTAGTTTTGGTCTTATATGCGCCATAAGCCTTTGGACCGTTGCTAAATCGACCACACGAATTTTTTGGAATAATCTTCGCCTTAGTTGCTCCTCATTTTGGGCTTCCCACCCACTATCGTATACATTCCTACTCAAAAGAGTCCAAAACTCTTCTATAGGCCTCGCCTGAGCCACATTTGGAGGGTTGTCACGCTTGGGAACAAAATTAATATTGACGTTTCCACCTTGTTTTTTGCATTCTCAACCAATCTTCTTTCATTATCACCACTAAAAACTCTCGGTTTTCTACTTTTTGTAAAATTTATGCACGGTATTCCTTATTTGCAATCTTGAATTGTCTTCTAAATTGTCGAAACCTAAATATTTTGGTTTCTATAAATTCTAACAATATCACGCTTAGGCAATTGTCCAACTAACTGATATATACTTCCACGAATGTTAAGTTTATACGACATCTTAATAGCCTGTACTTGTCAAAACTGACACTTAATAATCAACTTTAATGTATTTGCTACATTTTGTTACCAAAGGCACCTTGATCGAAGATGCTGTTTGCTATAACTAAATTAACTGAAATTTTTCCGAAAACTTTTCTGACATACGTTACAAGTGACAGTTTCTGAATCAATCGATAGGATTGTATACACTTTGAAGATATCCAGCGTTTTGATTCCTCTTGTGGTTATACGAATATATGTATAGCAGCATAGCATCTGATAATAATACCACGTCTATGCCAGTCTACGTCATTGTCTTCTTGCAAGTAAGTGGGTAAGTACTATAAGATTTCTTTTGTGCGTTATATCTTATATTACTTATATAAATATGATCATTTATAGCGGTTGGAATAAAACGCTTGTTGTTTCATGAAATCCATATAATAAACTGTTTATAACTTTGTTTACGATCGTCGCCTACACAACATGAACCAGATGGCTCGTAACATTTCTCCCCCCCCCCCCAAATGAGAGAGGGAGGCCAGGTAGGAAAACTAATATGTATAACCTCGTATGAAAGTAACAGGATTATATTTAGCTACAAAACCTCTTGGATCTTTTCAACAATCCTAAAAAACTAATAACAGTAACTCATAATAATAAATAATAATAACAATAAACAACACAACACTATAAACGCACTGCCACTGGTCACACGAATCTGGTCGTTGATTGAGCGTCTCCTTCTACTTCCGGTATGAGAGCTGGAAAAGAGAAAAACGGCAGGAGTATGCATGAAAAAGTAATGAAATAATAGGCAACAAACAAATAAACACATGGAAACTGACTGTCTTCGCAATGCCTTCCAGTGACATGTAGCTATTTGTGTGTTGACAAAATTAAAAAACTTAACTAAGTTCACAACTGCAGAAGTGTGGGAGATCTATAGTATGCGTCTTCCCGGACAAGCGACCGATATTTACGATTGAGGTTGCGTATCTGCAGGTTGTATCGCAGTGATCGCTCGAGACGTGCCCGGGGACGATTCAAGATCGGACACGAGTTGCTGCTGCATGCACGGATCAGAGTAGGTCATGTGTGCATGCGGGCAGCGGCAGCAGGCTGCGAACGCTACTGTGAATGTGTGAAGGTCAATACTTGAACCGAGCACACCGGTTTGTTGCACGCACTGGACCATCGCAGGTCGCGGGTGCGGTTGCAACTGCAGAAGTGGCCGATAAACGAAGGTGCAAAACATGCAAGGAAAAATTGATTTTCTAAAAGAAAGCAATGTATATTTGCATGTGAATGCAGATTGAAAGAAAAACAAATGACGCAGTAGCAGAAGTGAGCGTACGCGTCTGGAATGCATGCGACTCTCCGAACAAGCTACCGATGTTTACGATTCAGGTTGCGTATATGGAAGTTGTATCGCAGTGATCACAGGAGGCGCATCCGGAAATGGCAGTACATAATCGCAAAGGAACGTGAGTGCCAGACGTGTAGATGCACAACGGACTCACCAGGGCTATGTCGGAAAATGAGAACTACATGTGGACTGTATGTGAGTGAAAATAAAACAACATGTGGGAGAACGCTGTGCAAAGATGTGAATAAACAGACGGATAGAAGCGTTATGGAGAATTTTGTGAGAAATGGTTGCTGCACGCATCCGGGCAACATAGGCCTTGGATACGAGCGAGCAAAAGGAGCAGGCCGTGAAAGTGGCCACTCGATCAAGGCAGGCTATGAATGCGTGTGCTTGTAGACGCTAAACGCATTTGCTCAACATGCGCCTTGGATATTCGAACAACGACAGCGTAAGGTGGCTGTGAAAGTTTGTCGACAGATAGCCGTGTTGCAGAGATTTTTGTGAAAGGCGCCACCTTTGATGAACGGGCCCTGTCACGGGGAGTGGATGCACAACGAATTTTGTTGAAGAAGGCTGTGGAAGCGCACCAGGAGTGGAATCGAAGCGAATCCGTTCATGCACGCTGATGGTGTCGCAGGTACTAAGGTCACTAAATACATAAAGGTACCGCCATCCAATTCCAGGATTTTGTTCCCCCAAATTAAAAAGGACAGAACATTGCAAGAAAGTGAGAGTGAGATACTAATGACAGGAACCCCAAATTAAAAGAGACAAAAGATGTATGTTTCCACAGTTGGCGGTACCTTTATGATTTAGTAACCTTAGCAGGTACTTCCAAAACCCGCTAAAGATCGTGTGGTGCTTTAAGAAATGAATTGAGGCACACGAGCTAGTTGGCGGATGAGTAAGACACATCAAGGGAACAGATGATAGCATGCTTGGGAACTGTGTATGCAAGCATGGCCATGACTGTGGAGGTATGTGTGCTAAGAACGGCGCACGCGTATCCAGTGTTTGCTGCATGCTGCGGCGCGGCGTGAGAATCGGCACTCGCATGCATGCAGAACGCACTTGGTCGACATAGACCATGGATATGAGAACATCGAAAGCGGAAGAAGGCTGTGCAAGTTGTAGACAGACCGCCGTGTTACAGAGAATTTTGTGAAAAACGATCTTTGTTCGAGACTAAACGAAATGGATCATACCGCTATAGTTAACAACAGTGCTTCAATATGCGTTGGACCGTGAAAAGCGCCAGAGAATGCCTTAAGGACACAGGAAGTTTGCAGTTTGGAATTAATATAGTTGTAGCACTTCGATGCGTTGCGATATGCGCGCACAAATGAAGCTACCTTGTCACATTGTGTCAATTTTCAATTTAATTGCTATCATTTGAAGATTGTGGAGCTTTATGCAGGGATTTTTGGTGAATACAGTGACAGGAGAACCGCACAGAAGCTCTCGCGGGCGTGACAGAAATGACCGATTGAAGTTTATTTTACGGTAATAGTGGTGAATGTAAATGTAAGTGAAATTTAAAGCTTAACACATTTAAACATTTAGCTTTTGGTTAGGCTGCTTTCACTGCGGCGGAAGACATCCGGGTTGGATCCGGAGAAGGCGGGTTGTCGGCGTTGAGATAAATAGGGCAGGACCAGGGCTGCAGTTCAGCAGGCAGGCCGGACTCGCAGCTCGCACGAAGGTTGAAGTTTTCTCCAGTGATGAAACTGTACTGCGTGAAGGTATTAGAAAGTGTCAAATGTCTAATGTGTAAAATGATAACACTTAGCTTTAGTTAGATCTTCTCCAGGAAGCTGCAGGCTGGAGTAAACAGGAGGGTTCTGAGGCTAGATTGAAGCTGGAGAAGTTCACTGGACTCGGTTGCTAGATGGTTAGATCGTAACAGTACAACCAGTTCTTCGCGAGCATCGTTTTCATCGTTGAATAAAGCGAGAAGATTCAGGTTATTACCTGCAATTACTAAGCAAATAAGCACATATTGAACTTCCCTAATTCAAGATTACCTGCGAAGCTGGTTTACGTTATTGCCTCCACAGCAACGTTCCTATACAACGATCCAGTTATCGTGAATACAAGTGTCTGCAGTCCTGGGTTCGCTAAGAGGACCTGCAGCAGAGCGTATTTGTAGATAAGGTATCTGCATGTGACGTCACGAAATTGGAGTACAAACATCACAAGAACATAAGCTATATCGCGTCCTAAATACCGGCACAGAATAACCACCTAACGGACTCAGAAGCGACACTCGCGGCGGCACCTTTGATGTTCGAGTAGCCGATTTCAGTTATGAAAGAAATTAGATCAAGAATAATATGTTGGTGGCACTGTAAGTCTATGTCAAATTCGAGGTTATCAGGGAAGGTTTTGCGTCAGTTTGTGTCAAAACCGACACAAAACCTAACCTGCTAACCTCGAATTTAAAGTTTGTACAAATACTTTTCATGATATTTTGAGCGTGCAAGTACATCTACGTCTGCAGATAAATAAGCTAACAACACTCCCAAAGCGAAAACTAGGAAATATTGTGACGAATATTTGAATTTTGGTTTTGTAAATACAGTCGTTAATGGTGGAGAGCGATCACGGTGTGTAATATGTTTAAATATTTTGGCTGTTGACAGTATGAAACCAACTAAACTAAAGAGCCATTTGCAAACAAAGAGTAAATGTTATGAAAATAAACCTTTCGATTTCTTTGGGTAGAACTTGAAAGAGTTTAGTAATCAGAAATTAGCCTACAATACAGTTTTGTCGTTGCCCCAAGAAGCTTTGCCGGCAACTTATAAAGTCGCATAGGTGTGCTAAAGAGGTTCAGAGAATACCAGTATCAAATAATACTATTAATAGGCGCATTGATGATATGATGATATGTCAGAGGATCTGCAGGGGAAGCATCTATCGAAACTTATAAAAAGATATTTGCTATTCAGCTAGACGAGGCAACGGATATTAAGAAAGATGCATATTTGATAGCTTACGTTCGCTATTGCATAGAAATTCAGAAAGAACTACAGGTAGCTTGTTTAAAATCAAAGTACAGTAACCGTCCTCTGAATATCGAATGTGAACTAAAAGTAGCGATTACTCATTTAGAACCAAACTTGGACAAGTTGCGCATTTAAGCCACTAGTTTGTTAAAATAAACTGCTAGTTGTTAGTAAGTTTCATGTAATTTTAGATTGTAATAATATGCTAAAACTAGACGTTAAGTTAATGTGTTTTGTATTAGTTTATTAGTTTCAATATACTGCTTTAAATTTTTTTATTTATCCTGCTGCGCCCCCCTTTGAGAACTTGTGCAATAGTACAATCCTACCAGTAGGTGACGAGAACTTCATTTGTCTTTAATATATTTATTGATGCAGCCAATCAGGCTTCAGCTATGCATCATAACCATTCCAATCTTGCCGTAGTGACCGATGTCCCTGGTGAAACTCGAAAATTTACTATTATTAACTGGACTGATACATTAGCAGATTTTTGTACCCTCAAGAACACCTGCATTACTGTGTTGACTATCACGTTCTCCACCGATGAACCACTGCGGTGTGTGCGTATTCGATTAAAATTTTTCAGTTAAGCCAAACAAATACAAAATAACTTCTGACTTCTGACAGTGGCTCGTCCCATTTTTCCACCTTCTTATTTGGGCTTTTTGACGACTTTTCTAGGCGGCTGGATATGGATTTATTTAAATATATCTATTTATATACCTCGACGAATTTATGATAACAAGGGATCTTACATTTGATATTTACCTCAAATAATATGATATCAATAGCTGATCATTTATCTAACAAACACATTAACAAGTGTTGCAGTATGGTTACTACAAGCTAACGTTGAAAAACTCAAACCAAATAAAAAAGGCCGCTAAATGCCATCGTTCCTTTGGTGCGTAAATTCTAGCTGATAAATTTAGCATTCGGCCGATTATTCTAACTAGCAACTGTTGAAAGTTGTGCAGTTTGGAGTTCCTGATGTGTTCACCGTTTTATGGGGCAATGTCGTTGCCTCCTCCTAACGCCGTTCTTGTGTTCACTCGCGCAGAAAATGGCCATTGCAGCCTCCGGTCATTCAGCCACCCTTCGATCTGCGAATTTCCGAATCTCCCTGCATTTCTCCAATTATATTCACAATTACAAAATTTGTTGCCCATTTCCTGTCTTGTAAAATTCTGAAAAAACTTTAGTCGTCTGTAATTATAAATGGACTGCAAAACTTTCACATGATGGTTTGGGAGCCAATGGAAATTTTATGGCTTTTTGTTTCGCATTCAGGTGCAAGCCTACCCACACCTAGCAGAAGGTGTTTGTCGAAACCTGCTATTTAGATAATATCGGTATTGTACGCGGGCTAATTCTTGCCTGAAACAGACCTAAATAAAGGAGGTGTAGCGTAAACGCCCCCGATTATTCATATCCAGCCAAACGAGTCCAAAGCAGTTCAGCCAAAAACTTCCACGGAGTCAATACGTGCACCCTAAACAATGGCACCGTAATTAAATAGAGATAGAGTCGTGGAGCTGAAAAGTAAAACGGCAGATTAGAGATATTCTTGCGAAGATATTTTAGGCTCCTCGCGCTTTCTGAATCGATGCCTGATAACAAAGCTTCTAACGATCAAGGGTGCATAATTCTTCAGCAAATTTATCCGATGTACATTGTTAAGAGAAACGGTTAGAGGAAGCCTCTTATAGTCCTTATGTTTTATTAATTTACTGAACGACGGGGCTTGTTTCCGAGTCGTGAACGTTTTATAAAAGCGTGTCCTCGAATGCGTAATTTAGGGATTGATTGGTTACTTATTGTTAAATTCTTGCGCTTTGCTGATGTAGTTAACCCAAGGAAGTTTTTTCAAGAGTACGTAATTAAATATTAACGTGAAGGTTGGCACATTGCTTTAGTGAGGAGGCGAGTATGTATTTCTAATTTGCGACATGTAGCCAAGTTGTGGAAATAATGAGGTCACGAGGCCCGAGAAACATAACACCAAGTGAGAAAATTCGGTACAAGGAAGCGTGAGGCAAATTACTTGCCTTAAAACTAATGGGATCTAAGGTTGGCACGGGAACATCAATGTCAGCTATGGTTAACAATGCTAACTTCTTATAATTATGTTACTTGTTCTTGGCAATAAAGTTACCAACAGTAATTAACTACACCCTTACCTATTTCAGACAATGCTTTCGTGACCAGGAAATTTCGTTGTGAGGCGTCCAGGCCTAGAATAAATTTAGGAATTTTTTGCTTTGTAGAGCCTCAGAAGTTCAGAGTTAGGAACTTGCATCTTAGCCTGATAAATGTGAGGATATAGGTACATTTTATCGGTAAATGTGGACGTTGCTTTGCTTTAGTTCTGAGTGATAACCGAAACCTTGTACAGGGTTACTCTAAAAACTAAAACCTTGTGGCCGTAATAAACTGCACCTTGAATGTATCACTAAATCTTAATTCAGCACCTAATTCGCGAAAGCACTACTTAGCAATGAATAGCTCTATGATTACTAACACCACAGCGTTATTGAGCTAAGTGCTATCGCCTTCCTCTAACAAGGTAGTGCTTCTCTAAATACATATAATTGCCTTCAAATAATTGTATTTGCCGTGTCTGTTTCCTTGCTGAATGCCTGACTATTTCACAATATTAATCTATCTCCTTGCAGTTAGAGCTCCTTCCCCTAGTTAAATTCTATACATGAGCTTATGCAATATTATGAACATTTTAATGAATTGTAATATACTCAGATGGTTTTTAAAATTGAATTCAACTGCCAGTGCATTTTAAAAACTAAGTGATTATAACAGAGCAGTGTTTATAAAAACGTTTATGTGACGAGAAAGAACAATTTTTAGGTATAAGAAATAAAGACAATTTTAGATTTAAGAAACATGTTATCAAATGTTATTCCTTGATGTAAAATTCTAATTAAAACTAATTTTCTTTCAACAAATTCAGATCGCGGTTACTAAGCAACGCGATGCTGTTTTGTCAAAAATAAGAAATAATTGCTGTAAATTGACAAGTTTGGGCAAAATTGTGCACCAACAAATTTAATGTTTTTATATAATAAACAGTTCAAATCCAAAAAGTTTACCATCATATTATGCAAGTTGCCAGGGATCTGTGGGAGTGTTTTCATAACGTTTTACAACATAAAATTATAAATTTACCAAACCAACTTGGGTTGAACAACGGAAGCGGACACCTGAGAATTGCGACCTTCCATATCGTGCCATTTGAGCTGCAGAAAACAGGAGTTTCCATTCAAACAGGCCAGGGAGTTGCGTACAAGTATCCTGAAATAATATGTTCTGCCAGGGAAGCGACTTCAAGCGAGTTAGGACCTCAGCGTCACCTTGCACCAACTCTGAAGCGAAAATTGGCCCGATTTGAAGGGTAGGACCTGGCATGTTTTGAGTGTTTGGGAGCTGGGGCAGCTAGTAATCTCCAAGAATACACTTTGTGGAGGAGAGTCATTGTGTCTCCAAGCATCCAGATTCGTCTCAGTTTGAATAAATTGCGTGGCGTCAGTAGAAATTGCGGTTTTGCCAGAATTTGAAGCCATTGTAGAAAGCCAAGAACAAAAGACAACGAGCGTCGTTTGACGTCATACCTGATAGAAAATCGAATTAGTTGTTGCTAGGCGGGAGTTTTTCTTCAATTTGCCTGACGTTTCCTTGTAGAATTTCACTTTTGAACTTTAAAATACACGCTATATGCACTAACGACTTTCTGTAGTAAACGTCAAGTTTGTGAGGTTATGAGTAACCGAATGTAGTAGAGCAGTGGTACTAAAATAAATAGCGTATATGAGCTACGCCGAGTCAAATATTCTAAACAAAAATTTCAAATAAAATTCAGATTTGAACCCAACCTGAGAGAGTAGTTTTGTGTTCTTGTCGGAGCTAGCCCAGAATATTATTGCAATTCGACAAAATATAGAAAGGGGCAATTAACCATTTTATTAAAGTATAATAAATACATCTTATTTTGATTAGCCTAAAATACTGACAGGCCAAGTTTTACACAAGAAAAGTACCCTGAGCATTGCGGTGCTTTGCCCTATTTAATTATTTATAATTTTTACTAAACCATTTATACAGTCAAGGCGTCACTGCAATACATAGACATATTTCCTATCTTCGTTTTTCCATGATAATTACAGTGCTTTTGTTATTTTACTTTTCCCTTGTTTTGCTATGATCCGATGTGGATGGACGAATTTTTACTAGTGACGTCTTACCGAGGTGGCAAACCAAGGTGTTGGGGCCTACATGATTCTTGCATATTTTTCCTGTCGGAGAGCCAACTTGAAGCCTGCGACAAGCAGCTGGCAATCCTTGTCATAATTTGCTCCGATCTTGGACTACCAGCATCGTGCGAAAATCTGTACAAAGAGGGTTATGTACCGTGCTTTTGTGTATGAAATTAGGATCGTTTATCTTGGCAAACATTGTTTTCACGTAGCATTGAAAATGCTAATAGACTAATAAATTTTTTTCAGAGCCGGTACAATATCGACAATGGTGTTCTGTACTACGAAAGCCGCGTGACCCGTCAGGGGTTAATACTTGTCAATCAACGCTTGTACATTTCGTGTGCAGGGATTGTAATAATTCAAGCCCTACCCAGAGATGGGCCTCGACGCGTACAGCAAACTTTTGCGCAATCTCACTCGACTTCTTCCATAAGCTGACCCGAATAGGGAAGCCTAGAAACGTATAAAACCACGATGTTTGACTTGCTGAAAGCACTTCGATCCAGCGACCCGTCGAGCAGCTCTTTAACTGAAGAAGCTTCCAGCTCCAGGCCCTTTTGGGCTTAGCCGAAGCCGTCCAGAACAGTAAGATGCACTTGAGTCTACGAACCCAACCTTTACTAGCACTAAGAATCTTCCTGAAGTCGCTATTGTGGTGGCGGGATTGAGACCCACTTTTAATTTGTTTGGTCGGCGGCTCCGGCATCAGAATAGAGCACCAAAAACAGTTCTCAAATTAACCCTGAATTTCTTTTAAACGGCAATAAAGTCCATCTGAAGAGGTCACAAAGTACTTATCGATCACTGGGCATAAAGGTTTTTCAGGTCTCATTACCGCCAGAACTAATTAAGGACAAGACTTACCTATACAAAGCGACTTCGCTGTCCATCAGCGTCAGAAGGAAGTCACAGCTTCCTCTCCAATCCCGGAGCTCTGACATTCTGTTACGCCGCTAAACTTCTACAAGGTGAAACGCATATCGTGTCACTCCGAATGCTGTCAAATGTGGAGCCGGGGCCATCCAGTACTAGTATCTCCCGCAGCCAGTTTTACGTCCACCGTGAGAAATACATTATTACTTATTATTTTAAGATTGTATGTACGTTACTAAATTAATTTGTGTTTGACATAGTGTTATCTGTCTATAAACTTGAGTTATAAATCGGACCGTGACATCTGAACTACCCATGCCAAACAAAAATTAGCAAAGTAATTGTGTAAAAACTATTCAGGCAAAAGCATTACATTAGATATTAGTACCATGTGAGACGAGTTACCGAACGAATGTGAATTGATTTCCTCCCGTTTTATTAGTTTTGTGCAGTGTTTAACGATTTAATAAATTATACAAATGATAGAAAAATTTAAATAAAGTGAACGCCTTACGCTACAAGCAACGGCAAGGTGAGTTGCTATCCGCCCGATAGATAACCTCTCTTCACCTAGGTGTTATTTCAAATAAATAAATGCTCAAATTTAAATATAAATATGAGTGAACAGAAGAAGACAGGTTTAGAACCGCCAAATATATCTTCCAAGGCCCTAAAGTACCCAGTAACCTCACGGAAATGGAATTTGAATAAACTGTTAGCAAAGAACCGAATCCCAACAAACGATATCTTTAATCTCCTGAAGAAAATTATTATAATAAAAAAATCTATTTAACGAGTCATTAATTTCACAAAATACATTTTACACACTAGAATTTATTGAACATATCCATCCACATGACAACCCACAAATTAAGTACAAGCGAAAACAAAAATTCCTTTAATCTTTTTACCTAACGGAACGAATTACCAAAAGATTACCCAAGACATTAAAAAACAAATCTCTCAAGACTTTACCACAACTTACAAGAGCAAGGAGCTAAGAATAAATTTACAAACATCCGATGATTATAGAAAACTAACCAAGTTTTATGACAACAAAGTAAATTACTACACTTACCGAAACCCCGAAACTAGCAACATTTCCGTAATAATCCGTAACGTTCCAATTTCCATCACAGAAAATGAAATTCAAACTGAATTAATTACCTTAAAATATCGTGTAACTAAAACTACTCGATTGTTAAACCACAAAAAGATACCAATGCCAATTGTTGCAGTAGAACTAATGAATAAGGACAACGCTAGGGATATCTTTAATCTAAACCGATTATTACACTGTCTGGTGACAGTTGAACCAAGGCGTAGAAACAATGAAACTCCTGAATGCTCTAACTGCCAACTCATAGGGCATACAAAAAATTATTGCCATTTGTCTCCGACATGCCCGTATATAAAGCGATTTAATAGTACACCACTATTCCCTCAAATCAAGTCCACTAATCCCAACTCCCTTATCAGTGGTAAAATTACCTCTAACGAAACATACGCATCCCAATTACAACAAAAATTCTTCTAGCCCTAGAGAACCCACTTTAAGCAATCCATCAGCCTCTAACATCCCTAACATCCTTCAAACTATCATAGAAATAATTTCCCCTTATATTTATCAAATTAAAAACTTTATTGTGACCCTTATCCCTATGCTCTTCCACAATGGCGCAAAATAATCCAAATATTATAAACAAGTTAACATACCTAAATTGGAACGCTGATCGACTAAAACAACAAAGGGCAATCTTTATGGCCTTCCTCGTCAGACATGACATCGACTTAGCGTGCATTACAGAAACACATCTTATAGAAAACGAGAAATTTACAATACCTGGCTACCAAATTCACAGAAGAGATCGTGTTAACGCAATAGGATGGGGAGGATCTGCAATTATCATAAAAAACAAACTTGCTGCGATCCCACTAGAACTAGAAAATATTCAGCAATTAGAAGCTGTAGCGATTAACCTTGCAATGGAAAACAATACGACATACAGTATTGTTAGCCCCCTAACAATCAACTACTTAGGGAAGAACGCCTAAACATTTTCAGCAGCAAATACCCTAGGTTACTAACTTGTAGGTGACCTTAATTGCAAACACTAGATATGGGATTGTAGAAAACCCAACCCAAATGGAAAAAAACTTGAAAATATTTCCTCCCAAATAGGAGTACAAGTATCAGCACTTACCGAATATACCTTTTTTCCGTATAGGCAATTCCAATCACCGGATATCCTTGACATCGTAGTTCACAAGAACCTTCAAATCCCAATAAACCAAACAGCATTTACTGAGCTAGATTCTGATCATTTGCCTGTTGTTTTTACGTTAAATTGTACACCCAGTTATCGTCCTCAACTACAGAGACTAATTAATGGCCCAATTGACTGTGCAAATTTCCGTTCGATAATGAACGGTGACCTAACATGTCCCACAAAATTAGAGACTACTGCGGACATTGATGATGCAGTAGAAACGTTCACAGCAGCTGCTATACAAGCTACCCAACAATCTACTAGAAATATTCGACTACACAACTATTATGATAACCGAACTCCCCCCACACATACTTTTTATAGCTTATAAGAGAAAGGCACAATCTTAGACGGTTGTGGCAAAATACCTGTAATCGAGACGTAAAAGTTTTATTAAATAGACTGGTCAGGCAAATAAGGAACGAACTAGATCAACACAGAATTACAACCTACAACAATTACATAAACTCGCTCAACCCAGGGGACCGCAACATGTGGAAAACCACTAAAAGAATACTTAGGCTGCAAATTAACATCCCAGTGTTGCGTGTGCAAGACCAAACAATTGCACATGATAAAGATGAATGTGAAATGTTCGCGAAACAACTCCAAAGCACATTCACAACGACAACAAATCACGCAAACACAAATCATATACAATTCATAGAACGAGAATTAGCAAAACATCAGCACAATAACGCCACACTCTCAGAACCCATTTCTCCAGAAATTAACAAATATATTTCCAAGATGAAAACGAAGAAATCTCCCGGAAAAGATAAAATTCCAAACGTAGTACTCAAAAACCTCTCGAAAAAGTCAATCTCATACCTGGTAGCAATACTTAATGCTAGCTTTAGGATAGGGTCTGGAAACTAGCTGTTATTGTGATGATCTCTAAGCCAGGCAAACAACATAATACCCCAAAAAACTACAGACCGGTAAGTCTTATGTACTCTATTTCCAAACTTCTAGAACGAACAATGTTAAATCGTCTGCAAAAATACACGGAAGTAAATAACTTACTACCGCATCTTCACTTCGGATTTAAACCATTCCACTCAACAACTTATCAAATCTTGAGATTAACTGAAAGAATAGAAGAGGGGTTTGAAAGCAAAAAACCAACACTCATAGCTTTTATCGATGTAGAGCAAGCTTTTGATAGAATCTGGACTAAAGGCCTTATTTACAAAATGAACAAGATAAATATACCTACTTACCTTGCAAAAGCAATTGAGTCATTAGTTAACTAACAGGACTTTCCAAGTACGAGTAAACTCATATACGTCTTCAATTTACCATGTAGAAGCTGGCGTGCCTCAAGGCTCAATATTGGGACCTACCCTATTCAACGTGTTCATGAGCGATATCCCTGAAACTCCCGAAGCTGATCTAGCTATGTACGCAGACGACACGGCAATTCTCTCACAAGATCAGACATCCAAAGGGCGCCAGGAAACTTCAACATAGTGTCGACAAAGTAAATCAATGGTTCACCAAATGGTGCATAAATATTTTTACACTCCGCCGACCTCAAGACCCGCCTAGCATAGTCATTAACGGCACTCCGATACAGTGGAATCCTAGGCACAACGCCATCAGATACCTCGGTATATACTTGGATAGACGGTTAACCTGGGGTTTGCACATAAATAACAAGCTATCGGAATCATACACAAGACTTGGCATGTTATATCCAATTATAAACAGAAAATCCTCTCTTAAGATAACATGTGGCACTCTAATTTACACCTCCATAATAAGGCCAATCTTCAAATATGGTTGTAGTGTGTGGATCTCAACCTCCAAGACTAACATAAACAAGCTCCAGGTACTACAAAATAAAATACCGCGCATCATAACTAATGCTGAATGGTATACTAGAAACAATCAACTGCATAGGGAAACTGGTATTCCCGAAAGTCAAGAAGATGTTATTAAATTGACTAAATCCTTTTATAATAATATTACCCTCTGTGAAGGTGCGGTACATTACAGCCTAGGAAAACGCTCGATTCACACTAGACGAAAAAGGAAGTTACCAATAGATATAATAGACAGTGATACTGAATGATCAATCAACAAACTCAACCTGACACACTAACAAACACTCTTGTGACCAAAATAAGTATAATTCGGCATATTTAATATTATTGAAAAACCTATGTAAATTAGCGAATAGTGATGTAACGTACAAAAATGTAAATATTATCCGTACCATGTATAGCACTTTGTGTTGATCAGGTAATAAAGTGTCAAAAAAATGCTTTATCTCTGGTGCTGTCATTACTGACATACATAATTCTGATTATTAGAGCAAGAAATCTCTTGCCCGATTGCATTAATGCATAAATACCTAGTTCAGTCCTCTTCTACCTTCCAATATAGAGTTTTTGTCAAACGGCGAACTTAAGGGTTGGGGCCAATATTGCTACAAGGGGTAGATAGTCGTTTTTATAACTCGCTCCGATTTCAGACTGCTATCACCACTCACCAATCTGGACATAACGGGTCGTTCCGTACCGTTTTTATGGAACTAGAATCGGATGATCGGGTTTATCCTCACGAAGTTTGTTGACATCGCATTGAACATGCTAATAGACTAATTAGATCTTTCTTAGTGCCTGCACAATTCTGAAGATAGTGTTTTATATGTACCCCAAAAGTCGCATGGTTAGTCGAGGATTTGTGAAATATATGCTTAAAATTGATTCTGTTACATGGAAACAACCCGCCATTTTGTGTTACTTCTTACCGTTGGTTCTTTCTAGCTTCCCTATGATCCATTCTGGATGGACATTTTATCTTTGGTAACGTCATATCGCGGTTGGGGATCGAGTTATTACCGACCCACATAATCCTGGTTATTAAAGGTAAAATTCCTGACCTTGCTTTATTTTTTTCCTATTGTTTATGTTGAGCGGCTGATTTGATAGTTGGGGCCAATATTGCAACGAGGGGTCGACTGTTATCTCCATAACTTGCTCCTATCTTAAACCACCAGTGCCGCTCACCAAGCTGAACATAACGGGTTCTTCCGTGCTTTTGTTTATGAAACTAACATTAAAGAGACGTGTTTAAAATTTTCCCGTAGAATGTGGCATGGTACTATACTAACTACATCTTTTTGAGTGCCTGTACAATTTTGACGATGCTGTTGTATACTAAGGAAACCGCGTGGTACGTCACAGGCTTGAGAAATATACGGTTAACATTGGTTCTACTACGTTCTTTCTTGTTCCTGTGCGACACATTCTGGATGGACGGTTTATCTCTGGTAATACACTGCTCAAAAAAATTAGGGGAACACTTTTCTGAACGCGTATAAGTATTCCAGCAAATAATGGAAGCAGGATATTTTCTTGTTATATTATTCTCTAGACTTGTATTGACAAAGTGCAAAAAGAATTACGGTGATTCGTTTGCTCGTTTTCTTCGTAGACGCCAAAATGTATAGAAAGTCTCAAAACAACGTGGTTTTTGACCACAAAGCAAACATCCGAAACTCATCAAACTAGTCATTGGACACAGGAAACGTCAGTTTTAACTTTTTCACTGTTTCTGAGTTCAAAATGCGTTATTTAAGTGACATTGAAGTCGCGAGGGCTGTTGCTTTGCTTGAAGATGATCGATATATGCGGTATGTAGCAAACCATCTCCAATCTCCTCCATCTGTTATCTGCAGAGGATGGCATGAGTACCGAGAAGCGGGTAGATATTCCAGGAGAACTGGACAAGGCCGTAAAAGAAAAACTACCCCTCGGGACGACCTATATATTGTGAATTCTTGTCTTCGCCGACGAACTGCTACTGCTCGTGAGTTACAAAATCTACTCCAAAGTGCCACTGGTGTAAGAATTTCCAATCAGATGGTTAGAAGACGACTCAAAGAAGTCAATCTGACTTCTCGCAAGCATGTGCGAGCTCCTCGCTTGACCAGGAATCACAAAGTTATCCGTCTAAACTTTGCTCGTGAACATGTGCAATGGCAACTTCCACAATGAATGTCTATGCTTTTTACTGACGAGTGGTGGTTTTGTCTAACTCGTTACGATGGTCGTATACGAGTGTACAGACGTCCTGGAGAGCGATACACTGCGGTGTGTATACAGGAAGTGGACCGATTCATAGCTGGATCGGTCATGGTTTGGGGTGGCATCAGTATATACGGTCACACCCACTTGGTTGTCGTTACCCAACGTCTCAATGCACAAATTTATGTTGAGACGATTCCTCAAGAGCATGTTGTGCAATTTTCGAACAATTTCGGCGATGGCTTCATCCTACAACAGGATAATTGTAGATTACATACCGCAAATTTAACAACAAATTTTCTCCAGGAACAAGAAATCCAGGTGATGGGGTGATCAGCCATGAGTCCGGACTTAAATTCCATCGAACACGTTTGGGATTTATTTGACAGGCGTATTAGGAAGCGTCCTGCTGCACCTCAGACTCTTCAGGGGTTGGATGAGGTCCTTGTGGAAAAATTATGAAATTTACCACAAGACATGTTAAGACGTCTTATTCGCAACATGCCTCGACGATGTCACGTTGTCACTGATGATAATGGAGGGCACATGCACTGCTAAAATTCGGTATTCGAGCGCTAACAGAGTTTCTATTACACTTTAAGTGATGAATCACATTTCGAATTTGGTAATCTTTTCAATGGTTTGGTGTTACTCAAGAAAACCGTTAATTTACAGCATATTTATTGTTTGTAGCTTGTTAAGTAATGTTGAAAGAACAATATACTAACGTTGATACTTGCGTCTGTATTTAATTTGAAAATTTCTGCACAGCTGAAAAAGTGTTCCCCTAATTTTTTTTAGCAGTGTATCATATCGAGGTAGCAGTTCGAGCTCGTACTGACGTGCTCTTGGTTATTAAAGGAAAAATGTCTCACTTCACTGGTTCTAGGTTTTCCTATGTTTTCTGATCTGAGACCACCTACGTCGCCCACCAATCTGAACATAACGTGTAATGTTCTGTGATTTTGTGTATGAAAATCGAATCGAATTAATGTGTTGTCCTCATGAACATTTTTCACGTCGCACTTAAGATGCTAGTAGGGTTTTATTACGAAAACAGTTCCTATCAAAAGTTTATGAAATATTCGTTCAACGTTGATTCTCTTAAATGCAAGCAACACACTACCTTACGATACTTCTTTATAATTAGTTTTCTCTTCCTTCTATGTCATGCTTTTTGAATGGAAGCATTTTCTATGTTGATGTTATACAAAGGTCGAATACTCAGTTCTTAGTGACTTAGATGATTCTGGATATTAAAGTTATTAAACTGTTCTCATTTGGATGCATTCTTTTTTTGTTTTCTACCGATCGGCTAACTTCAGGCCCGAGACCAATATTGTGACAAGGAGTATAACGTTGTTTCAATAATCATAAACATTTTTCACGCTCATTTATTATGTTAGTATATGCTGTTTAATTACGAAAGATGCATTTTAGCTAGAAAGTTCTAAAATATACGTTTAACGTTAATTATATTGCATGCAAGCAACCCGTTACCTTATAAACTTCTGCAATTGTAATATTTTTGACTTTCAATACTTTTGCCTTGGTTATGTTAAATTTGGTTACATAAATTTTCTTAATTACTCGCCCCTTATTACAGAGTTCGTATTATTTTCGAGTGAAAATAGATTAAAACTACAATAAATAGCATACATATATTGATCTTTATATGCACACAAAAGAGTTGCTTTCAATAAAAATCGATTACACCAGTGTTGTACATAAGAAAACAAATAAAGAATCTGTTCGGTTGTGGGAAAAGTGGGAAACCAGCTTTCTTTATGAACGCCGGCCACTCATTAACACGTGTCCTGGATATCACTACTTGCATGGTGGTAAAGTCTAGAGCGAGAAAGAGGTTGTAACGCTCCCATAAATAATATTGCAAGTGTTTAGAAGTTGACCTTGGGTTAAGCGCCGAGCTATGGCTATTATACGCGCCGTAAGGGCCTCGTGGTTAGGAGAATGGCTCTGGGCTTAGAAAAAGTCTTTTCAGTCGCCTAATATCGTGCTTTCATACTCTATCGGAGGGCCTTCGGTGTGGTTTATCTTCCAGGATGGTCTTTAAGTGGCAAACTGCACTGAAGCGGAACAATTGGCATGTGTTGAAATTTTCCGTGATCTAAGGTCAAGGTACCAAATGTGACTGGAGTTTGCTTCCTGCAAATTTAAACGTACTAAATACGTTTTTAAATTAATGTGGGAGCTGGTAACGTCTGACACAACAAAGAAGCTGACCTGCGGTTAATTAATTAAAATAATTAACGGTGATAGCAAAAGACCGCAGATCAACCTGCTTGCTGCCCTTACTACACGGCAGATACCAGAACTTCCTGACACTTACCGCGTAGGCCGAACTAGCTCAATTTCGGCGGCCTTAGATCGTAGATTCTTATCAACTGTACAACCCTGGAAATGCTTCAAAACAAAAAAATGGGCGCCAGGAATCATGAGATGATTCCGAAAATAATCAACCAACTACTGTTTAATAATAATAATAATGATCATCATCATCAGCCTTGGTCTATCCACTGTTGGATAAAGGCCTCTTCAAGTTTTCTCCATGTGTCTCTATTTTGGGCAGTTTGAATCCAGTTTTTTCCTGCTATTTGTTTAATGTCGTCTGTCCATCTTTTTTGTAGGCTTCCTTTACTCCGCTTTGTAAGTCTTGGTCTCCATCCAATGATTTTGGTTTCCTATCGGTTTGGTTCCTGTCGAGCTACGTGACCAGCCCACCGCTATTTCATTTTCAATAGTCGTTGGTTTATGTCCGTCATCTTTGTTCTTCGTCTAATTTGTTCATGATTTATTTTTAAATAAAAAAAATTTAAAAATAAATAAATAAATAAATCTGTTTAATAGGGTTTATTAAATATTTTAAAAAAATTTAAACGATGGTGGTCAAAAGTAATGCAGTGTAAATATTAAAGTCAATGTCGTAGTCAACAAAGGTAGGTTATGTAATTTGTAGTGTATTCAAAAATTTGCTAAAATACACGCCAGCTAAATGAAGGTGGCCACACGCATTAATACAATTAACCCCTTTGGTGGGTCGTTAAATTAATTGTAATTGCAATAGAAATCGAGTGATATGCATCTCCCTGTCATTTAAAGGAACCTTTCTGTCTAGGCTGTTGAAAACAAAAAACGTGGGTGCTCCTTTCACAAGAGGTATAAGATACATATAAAAATCAGTAGCTTTAAATGCTAAATTTAATTAACTGTACAGATTTAATGAGCTATTAGATTTGCAATACATTGAATTCGTGGTATAACCAGCCCGTGTCACTGTCCACAATTAAACGAAATCACTAACCTTCGGAGCCCAATAATTCCTAGGGACCGCGCTGTCAAAGGGCCGCTACTGCAGATTATTCAGCTGAATCAACGCCTAACGCGATGTAACGGCTTGCCAGGGAAATCTGACAAAAAGGTCGAACGTTTTGCTCCTGGCAGCATCGACGCTGAAGGCAGATAATGTTCTTTAATGGGACAGGACAATAGCCTCCAGGTCCAAAATTATCGGATAAGAGCTGATTTTAAAACCATCGAGTGAAACTGTCGGTTAAGAGCTAAAAAAATGCAATTAATAGGAGAATAGCAAACAGAAAAACGCCATTGTACCTAATTATAGTCAGCCTTTGGAATTAAATTCTTTTAAAATTGGTTGAACGCACCCTTGACTGATAAAATCATCAAACCTCAGCCGCGCCAAACGCTTCGGCCGGGGCGAAAAGGACGAGTGCCCGGTCCCTAAACTTTCGGTTCAAAAAGAAAACTCGCATTCCAACGGCCAGCGATAACAAATAGAGCCATAGGAACTCAATACAGGTACAAAATGCGCTGGTTTGGAAAATTTAAGAATTAGAAATGCAATGGATTATAATTCAAATAAAAATATACAGGTTAGGCCTGAAATAATTTGGTAAATGGCGAAACAATTAAGCGGAGCCCAAAAATTCTTTCACGTCATAACTGTATAGTATTTTTGCCATTGCATTTTTTCTGGTGTCGTTATAGCGAGATTGGGGTTCTTACAGAGTTATATAATCCTGGTTATTTAGTGTCAATGCTTTCGCATGGTGGCATTATTTTTACATATATTTCCTGCCAGACGACCAAATTGAGACTTGCAGCCAATGTTCGACAATGAGTCGACCGTCTTTTCCACAGCTCGCCGCTATCGTGGACTGCCAGCGGCGGCCTCCAATCTATACATAACAGGTTGTGTTCACGTTCCGCGTTCTAGTCAAAGGTGTGTGAAATATACGTTAACGTTGACTCTATTATATGCAAGCAACCCGCAACCTTATACTGCTATTTTACCGTTAGTTTATTTTTGCCGAGGGGTATTCCCCAAAAAATATTATGTACACTAATTCCCAAGATTGTTCGTAATTCCCCTAATTCCATACTAATTCCCGAGTAATTTTCCTAATTCCTTACTAATTCCTCGAATTCCATACTAATTCCCTAGTAATTCTCATAATTCCTTACTAATTCCTTTAATTCCCTACTAATTCCCTTGTAGTTTTCTAATTCCCTACTAATTCCTTAGTAATTCCCCTAAATCTCCACAACAATAACTAGTAACACCATTAGTATAATACTAGTTATTCTAAGAAAATAACACCAAAGTGACAATATTAATATCTACTCTTCAATTAAATAAAAAAAATATAAGCAAGATAATTAGATCTAGAGGATGTATGTTAGAAATAGCGGTCAGGATTTCGAAGTAAACCAATTTCTATGTGGTCGAAGTTTCGACAATTTTATTTCGTCATCCTCAGGACTCTGAAGATAAGCAAACCAAGGTTGTTAAGTCCATACATACAGACTAAGTATGGGTCATTCCTAAAAATGCTAAACGCCAGTCATATAAAAGCTTAAATGTACAATTAGCTACCATAGTTATAATTCCATATTTTTTGTTAATAATGTTTTCTTTGTTTATGTAAATAACCTTGCGGATGGCGAAATAAGATTGTCAAAACGTCGACCAAATAGATTTCAACCAAATTTCTTCAAAATACTGACCCCAGTTCTCAAAATACTACTTCTACGTTAAACTGCACGATTGTTTAAACAAAATCTTGAAGATAATTAGAAATGTTTGCAATAATACCCCATGAAAAATGAACATTGTATTCACATAAAACACAACATGAGAGTGTATATCTACGGTTAATATTGAGGAGATACAACCTTTTTAATTCAAATGGGCCGATTCCAATTAGATTGATAGGACCGTAGAAGATTAAATGTTTATGTGTATTATCAATGTCTTCCTTTCGATGCCAAATAAAAGAGTTGAGATGGGCTTTTAAAAATTTTATTTTGTATTGCCCGTCCTCACTATCTTAAATTATTTGACCAATGAAAAATGGCTGGTCGTTGAAAACTGCATAATAATTCTATTCTATCTAATTTAATTTCCAGTCCTGTTTTGCCTAAGACGTCTTTTAGATCCGGACTGAAAAAATTCTTCCAAACTATCAACCGAATCGGAATCGTCGAGTGCCATATATGTTCTTTTGAGTCAAGGTTTGAAGTCGAGTCAGTGTCATTTGTTTTATTCCTTTTCTGATCCTTCTTGTTGGTGATTTTAGAGGTTGAGGTCAGCTGTCTTTTCTTCGCTTTGTTATAGGGGTTTTCAGAAGCGCCGATAAATCGCTTCACTCGATCGCTACTAACTCTTACGTTTGTTCGATTCAAAGCCAGCAGCATAAACTATTTTTTAATTATTGACGACTTATTATCAACAATGAATTTTACATATGGTGATTTTGCGAATAAACGTTGACTACCCACATTTTCAGAGATATCTTTCAAAGTCGTTGTTTCACAAGAAGTTTAAGTTGAATTTCTTTCATCAACAATTAATTCCAATACCATATCATTCCCATTATCTAGATTTGTGTTTACTAGATCTCTGTCAATTTCGTTTTCTTTATTTTTGACTTCGTTCTTTCCCGCAGCGTCGTTCTTGCTTGTGCCTATCGTCTTGTCCTTTGTAAGTCCAGAATTCTAATGAAATTGCAGAAAAGGAACATGTATGTGTTTCCAATCATTGTCTTTTGCATCGATACCAAGTTGTTTCCTATAAGCTAAAGCATTCTGTAGAGTTCTTTTTACTTCGGGTTTTATATCCAAATTAAGTATTTTTTCTTTAGTTAGTATATTTTTTTCTTTTATGTTTAAACCTTTTGTCTTCCCTTCAAAAAGGAAACGTCTCCATAAATCGTTGGTGGTACTCGTATCATTCATTGTTTTTAATCTCTCAATGTGATTCAGCATGTTATTTATACTAAAATTTATTACTGTGGAATACGTGGAGGACATTGATCTGACAGCCTTAAATAGAGATTGACGTGTTTGGTGAAATCACAGGACTGAACATATTAGGTTTTAGTTTACTGCTTCTGAGATTCAATATAAGTTTAATCAATGCTTATCTGTTCAGCTCAATGCAAAGCTAGCAATTGTTGGACCAGAGTTGTATCTCGTTTGGTAGTTTACGCTACCCTAATACTGGCTCTCCATATTCTAGTAAAAATACAACATACCAGATGTGATATAATCTGGTACTCAATTCTGTATTGGGACCCAAAGAAGACAACTCAATATAGTGCATATGTTAAGGTAAGCCACAGCGCCCTCACTTTGTGGAAACACCTTCAATTATTTTCAAACTACACATTTTTTGTATACCTACCACTATTTTTCAATAAATATAGGTTTTAAATTAAATACTTCTGATTGGAAATCCCTATTCATAGCAATAATAGAAAAGTAAGAAATAGTTTAGTAAAAGTTTATTTTGAGTAAATAAATAAAATTAAAAGCGTTAGGCTGGCATAAGCAAGTCCTCAATTCGAATCCATGGTGGGCGTAATTTTTCCATCTGGGCGGTTAATATCAAGTCCGGTGCGACTAGAATGACTTGATGTCAATTTGACATATTTCTCCTTACCAGGGTACGGACAGATCATTGTCCCCTCTCACTCTAAAGTACTTTTGAATAGAATATATACTTTTTCTCTTTGTTCAGTTTTAGTAACAATAACTAAATTATTGGCACTGCTAAATTATAGGTTATGTTCCTTCGTGATTCGCGTATATTGGAGTAAGATAGGTATAAAGTAACTTCATTATTGGTGAAATAAACATGATAACAATTCCGCCCAATTTATTTGTACACGCTAAGGCCCATCACCTTTCCATCATGCAGATCTTGAAATGTAGCGCATAGCAAATAGTTTTCTTTAATATAATACGATAAAATACCTTCTAATATGTTTTTCGGAAACGTTTATAAATATATCAATTGAAAAGTAATGCCAATGTGACAATCATTAATTTACTATGCGATTGAAGAAAGGAGGAAGCTATTTGTGTCCATACTCTGTTAATTAAGAGTTACGTCAAATTGAGGGCATCAAGCATGGCGAATTGGAAAACAAACAGGAAGGTACCCCAGGTGGGTGGTGCAACAAGCGCCAAGTCCCACACCCCGAAAGGGGTCCGCCTCATGGATTCTGGGGGAGGCAAAAATTCGCACAAACCACTAAAGAATATAAATGGTAGAAAATTTAAGCTTTACATAGCCACGTACAATATACGAACAATGAGGTCTATAGAACATCAATTAGAACTAGAAGAAGAACTAAACCAGATTAAATGGGATATTCTCGGTCTCAGCGAAACAAGACTAGCCAAAGAACAATGCACAACGTTAAAGTCCGGGCATGTCCTATACCAAAACAATAGCGAAGAAAGAACACATATAGGTGGCGTAGGTATCCTAATCCACAAAAATATAAAACATATGATTATCAAAATGAAATCGATATCACCAAGAGTAATCTATACTGTGCTGCAGATAAACAAAAGATACAAACTTCAAGTGATCCAGGTCTACGCCCCCACCAGCACAGCCGAAACGGAGGAGGTTGAACAACTATACGAGGATATCTCGCTAGCACGAAAATCAGAAAAAGCACAATTTTCCATGATAATAGGCGACTTTAACGCCAAAATAGGAAGCTCAAACGACGACAACATGCCGAATAGAGGAAAATTTGGACTTGGTCTTATAAACGATAGAGGAAATATGCTAATTAATTATCTGCAAAGCGAAAACCTGTATTGCATGAATACGTTCTTTCGCAAGCCCCCGCAGAGAAGATGGACATGGAGAAGCCCGGACGGAAAAACAAAAAACGAGATAGATTATATCATATCAAACAAAACATATATTATAAAGGATGTCACAGTTCTAAACAAATTCAACACGGGCAGTGACCATAGACTTATAAGGGCAAAGGTAGAGATAGATACGAGATCAGAAAGGAACAAACTTATAAGACCAAAAAGATTTCCTACGAACGAACAATTAAAAGAACATATAAACACATTCCAAAAAGAGCTAGATAAAAACCTATCACAAACAGAGGAATTGACGAAAATGGAAATAAATACACTGGAAGCAAAAATAAAGAACGATATACAAACCGTAAGTAAGAAGATATGCAGTAAGAGTAAAAGAAACAAAACATCCCGGATCACAGAAGAAACACAAAAGTTACTTAAAAAGAGAAGAAATACAAAAAAGGGCACACCAGAATATTCAAAGTTAAATAAAGACATAAAGAAGAAAACCAGAGAAGATGTAAGAAATCGAAACACACAAAGAATAAAAGAGGTAATCGAAAATAACAAAAACATGAAGGTACTAAAGAGAGAAAGGGCAAGGGAAAAAATGAGAGTGTACCAAATAAAGAACAAAAAAGGAGAAATAAAACACGAGAATAAAGACATGGTCGAAATTGTTGAAACATTTTACAAGGAACTCTATTCATCATCCAATCCTCAACCACCAAATGTACATCTCCAGAAAATAACAAATGTCGGATCAGAAGAGATACCAGACATTACAACGAACGAAATAGAGTACGCTTTGACACAGATGAAAAACGGACGAGCACCAGGTGAAGATGGTATCACGACTGAGATGCTAAAACTAGGAGGTGCGGCCACAACAGAAGCCATGAAAATTCTATTAAACAAATGCCTTAACGAAAACAAAATACCTGAAGGCTGGCAAAACGCGCAAGTGATTCTAATACATAAAAAAGGAGATACATTAAATTTAAACAACTACCGACCTATAAGTCTTCTACCACACCCGTACAAATTGTTTACGAAAATTATGACGAACAGATTGACGAATAAACTAGATGAATACCAACCTCCGGAACAGGCGGGTTTCCGCAAGGGGTACAGTACAGCGGACCACATTCAGACAATGCGTACACTAATAGAGAAGTGCAGGGAATACAACATCCCACTATATCTAGGGTTTGTAGACTATAACAAAGCATTCGACTCGATAGAGCTCTGGGCAATTTTCACAGCCATGGATAGCGCAAGGATAGACTCTAGATATAGAAGCACCTTGAAATATATATATGACAACGCCACAATACAAATTAAAATCACAGAAGACCTCACAACAAATAAAATAAGTACCAAACGCGGAGTGAGACAAGGAGATACAATCTCTCCAAAGTTGTTTACCCTTGCCCTCGAAGAAACATTTAAAAAACTGAATTGGGAAAAAAAGGGCATTAACATCGATGGCCAACGCCTAAATCACCTTCGCTTTGCAGACGACATCGTACTCATAAGCACCAACCCCGAAGACCTACAAGAGATGTTAAGCGAACTTAAAGCGACGTCGGAAGAAATAGGCCTCTCCATGAACTTGGAAAAAACAAAAGTTATGTCTTCAGAAAGCATCAACATAAGAGTCGGAAATGACACATTGGAAAATGTAGACGAATATGTATACTTAGGCCACACATTAAAACTAGGCATAGAGAACCAGACTGCTGAAATAACTAGAAGAATCCGACTAACATGGGCAGCTACCGGAAAATTAGGATTCATAATTAAAAACCCAAAAATACCAGTCAACTTGAAGAAAGAGGTGTTTAATATGTGTATACTGCCGGTAGTAACATATGGAACCGAGACAATGTCGCTAACTATCAAATCAGCAACAAGATTAAAAACAACACAAAGAGCGATAGAACGCGCCATGCTGGGCATAAGCCTAAGAGACAGAATCACGAACAAAGCAATCAGAGAATCAACAAAGGTAGAGGACGTTGTGGAAAGAATTGCGAAGACAAAATGGAGATGGGCGGGACATGTGGCCAGACAAGAAGAGGTAAAGTGGCCAAAACGTATTTTAACGTGGAGACCAAGAATGCACAAACGTAGCGTAGGAAGACCACCCAGAAGATGGGTAGACGATATAAAAGAAAAAGCTGGGAAGAATTGGCTACAATCAGCGCAAGACCGAAACGAGTGGAAAATGAAAGAGGAGGCATACGTTCAGGAGTGGACGGTCAAATGCTGAGAAAGAAGAAGAAGAAAGACGTCAAATTGACATCACGGCACCCTAGGTGAGACCATTGACATTTGGGCACCAAATTAACTGTGCTCTACTTAGAACCACAGATCTAAAGACAGAGTAACAAAGTCAACACATCACCAAGATACACACCTGACATAATGGTTGCTACGAAAGCAGAAAAAGCGAGCTACAACTTTATAACTCGGAAACTAGGCCAAGTGGCGCACTGCACCGCCAGATGCATGCGTAGAAAGCACCAGCCTATACACGAGTAGAAGAGGTTATCGATACTGCATCCATACATAAGTACATAAACTAAGTTCAATGTATACATTTAAAAATATAACAACAATAATATAGATTGAAAAGGTTAGAAATAAGTTTGAAATACCTTTTTTAAATGTAGAATTGTATTGTAAAAAAATCAGGGTGGCCCAATTACAAAATAAAGTAAAGCACTATTTTCAGATGCACCGGAAGTATTTTATACGAAATCGTATAGCCCTCAAGAAACTATATACAAGGTGTTTGAAAGGAGGTTAGTAAACTTCAAGGGGTGATAATACTCATCAAAATTAGACAAAAGTTGCAGTAAACATATGTTCGAAATGCGTTCTAAGAGAGCTACAGCCCTGAACAGGGTGATAAAAAACAGATTCTATTTAATTAGAATAATAGGTACACGTGCGAATCACTAAACCACTTTAACAATGCACTTATTTACCCTAAGGAAAGCGTGTAGAAGAGTACTGTAGTGTGGGAGACGTTTACATTCGTTGATAAAGATGCAGGGTTATGTCTAGAATTGTGTGCGCTGCGCTGTACTTCCCTATATTCCTCCCTAATTCCTCAAATAATTCCTCTAATTCCTTAAACAATTCCCCTAATTCCTTAAGCAATTCCCCTAATTCCTCAACCAATTCCCCTAATTCTTCCACTAATTCCCCTTATTCTCCAACTAATTTCCCTAATTCCCCAACTAATTTCCCTAATTCCCCAACTAATTCCTTTAATTCCCTACTAATTCCTGGAACTTGTACACCAAAATTCCCCCGCGGAATACCCCTCGATTTTTGCTTACTTATATACTTTGGCGGACGGCCACCTGTACATAATAGGTTATGTTTCGAGCTTTGTTGTGCCAAGTTTGTACTTACATTTTCTAACTAAGTATCATATATCGTATTAGTATTTATAATTACCTTGGTTAACGTACAGTACTCACGGGGCACACTTCTTTGAGAACGCACTTTTAACATCTCTTTTACATATGGCACTTGAGACAGGAGAATTAATTAATATGAAAGAACGAATGGCCGAGCAAGCAACATATTAAAGTATCAGGGGGCCGACCCAAGTTCGACTTCGGGTGACTACATAGGAATTTTTAAATATCGTACGATTTCCGGCTGACACCTGTAAAGTAACGTTCACAGAACCCACGATTTCGTAGTTAAAACAAGTTACTGGCCTATTATGGTAGGAGAAGGATTAGTTAGTACGGTTATTTAGTCTTATATCATTGAGTATTACATTGTTAACTCTTTTGTGGCATAATTATTTGTTGCCTGTGTAGCCAAGCATAAAATGTGTCACTTATACTGCCGAATAATTTAAGTCGTTCTTAAATAAATGTACAGCGACTACTTGACTGATGTCACCGCTATGGTTATAACGTGTATTGTCATCAACTTAGAGGTGGTTTTTTGGCGTAATAAGAAGCAGTAAGTAAAACTGATATCTGTGATTAGACGATAATAGGGATTGTGAAGTTTCATTCATATTTTTGAATGCCATTTAATTGAATCAGAGACTGACGTACAAAACCTTTATCAATCATGCGGTGTACATTCCGCAATTATGCAACTAATGCCGATGTATCTATCGTTCTCTCTCTCTCTAGCTCTCTGCCTCACTCTCATTACTTATACCAATCAGGTTAATAGCACTAGTGCCGATCCCTCCGTTTTACTGCCAATAAAAGCCATGGACAAACCCCAACTGCCAAAATTATCCTTCAGGATACAGACTTCGGACAGAGCGAATAAATTCCCATCCAGTTGTCTATGTTTACGTAGACAGAACGCATAAATTCGTTGATTGGACTTGAAATCGGTTTCCAAAAACATGCCAGCTAAATCTGAACGGCGATAAATTAGTCGGATAATGCAGCAGTAATTCAGTTAGCCGATTGCACGTCCATCGCTCGGCGCGCATCAATCTGGATTAACTTCACACCTATACTGAGTTCAACTGGAATACTGATTTCGTCCTTAATCTAGCGTCTTTTTCCAGGCAGGCGGCCGGAGAGAGACGCGCGCTGCCATAAATTTTTCACTTACAGATGCCCGCCGAATCCGTGTAATGTATTCCTCCAACATGCGAAATTACGAGATATTTCATTAAACATAAGGCCCGCTTGCAACAGAGAGATTAGCGCCGATCGAGCGGGCCATGTATTGTGTATTTAATGCGAATTTTCGTTAACTTGACCAGAACACGGAGTGATCAAATGCAATTTTCCGCCCTATTTATTTTACTTGTAACATCCGAGCTCCGAGTCCTTCCGGATAATCGGGAAACTCATCTTGTATTTGCTGAATTTATCTGCTACACTGCAGTAATGCCTGTCTAATATATTCCAGGAGTCTTCTGATCTATGCGGCAGTTTCTTTGGTGCTTATTCATTTTATGCATCTCAGTGCATCTGGAATATACGTTAACGATGCTTGCTTCTTTGTCCGAATTTGAAGCCGCATTTGCCATAGAAATTTATCGTAAAGATCTGGGAATATAAAAATTAATGATTGATGTAATAGATTTGTATCAGTAGCGCATTAAGTTCAATTTTACTAGAATTTGCATATGGTATTACTTGTCGAATTATTACATAAGACAAATAAATAACATTAGTGTATTTGTGTATTTGGGTAAGTAAATAACCTGGCGTAATATTAAAATATTTACTTAAATTACTTAAAGTTGGCTATATTTATGTACAGTAATTTATGTTAGTGTTAAAGGTCAGTAAAATACATCTGACCTGCATCACCGGCAGGCTACTGCTGTCAAAACGCTATAAGTCCTTCTAGCGTACGTTTGCTTTCACGTGCAAGAGTTCATGTTCGATTTTTGTATGCTTAATGGTTATATTTAGCAACTGTTTCCGATGTCGGTTTTAGTTATATTGTCGAGTATTTGTTAGGAAATTCCACCTCGACTAGTATTCTAGAGCTTGCTTATTCATTCCAACGTAAATACATACACTTCGCGGTTGAGCCAATTTCTTAAGAATTTCGAGTGTTATTTGTTGTTTTAAGCAGAACTTTATATGTTAATGTAATCATATAAACTTCAGATTGCAAATAATAAGCAATTCAAAAGTTAACACTACAGTTTTCGAGATATAATAAACGATTATCTCATGTGCCCTCCAGAATTTTGTTTAATATTTACTTTGGCGAAATATCGTTTCAGAAGTAAATATGCTTGGAATTATCTTTAAAAAAACAATACATTTTACATTCCCGGAAATATGCTCTGTTACTCATTTTCTTATTCTTTTCGTTTAGTAGGTCTTTTATACCCTAAGGTGTCGGATAATAATAATAATAATAATAATACTAATTTATTTAGTTTCCACAGATACAGACATACTGATACATTACACTGCAAAAAAGATTTAAACAGGTATAAAAGAAAATAAATATCATCAACGAAAATAAATATATACTATCAAAGAAAATAAATATATACTATCAAAGAAAATAAATATATACTATCAAAGAAAATAAATATATACCATCAAATAAAATATAATCATCAAAAGAACGCAATAATACTCAATGTGGAAACCCCAGGACCCAAATCAGTTGGTACTGTTCTTCCGTTGGGCCCTTACACAAAATACTAATTATACAAAAAGAAATCGCAGACATAACAAAAAAGGAAGAACATTTAAAAAAGTAAATAAAATAAATAACTGATTAAATAATGAAACATTAAATAATTAAATAAAGGCATCATTGCCCTTCTCCAGCGCAATATCAGTTCTGTACATCATATATGAATATAAATAATTAATTTATTTGGCTATTTAGCAAAACCTGGTTAAATTTATTTTTTAAAGATGTTAGTGATACAGTTTTGAAGCCATCCGGGATTGAACTATAGACTTTGAAAATGTTATAATTAAAAGATCCTTCATGTAAGGTCGTCAGGTGAAGAGGTGGTGTTATTCCACCTTTAAATCGTAAATTTATATGATGCACGTCGCTTCTAAATGATATTTTATTGAATAAATAAGGAGGACATTTTTCAGTAATTATTTTATGATATTGACAAGCAGCACCCAACATTCTTCTGTTGTCCATGTTAAGCCATGACAATTCCGACAGCTTATGAGACACGTGGTCATATTTTCTGATACCATAGATCAAACGTATACATGAGTTCTGAACTCGTTCTATTCTTAAGGAAGTTTCCTTGGTAATGCAAGATCCATAAATTTAAGAGCAATAATTAAAATGAGATAGTACTAGAGCATCGCAGAGCTGAGCTTTAATTTTATATGAAATGTAATGCCTATGGGGGTAGATTAATTTCAGATTAACATAAGCTTTTTTAATACAATTTGTTACTTGATTGTTATATTTAAAACTATTATCTATAACAAGACCAAGATTTTTTTATTCATCTTTAATAGGGATTAGTTTATTATCAGTATTTAACCTTACTAGAGGCTTCAGATTTTCCGCTCTTTGTTTATTACCAATCACCATTACTACAGCTTTCAGAGGATTAATTATCAAACAGTGATTTAATGATAGGGCTGAAATTGCATTTAAATCGGCTGGAATTTCACTCAAGGCCTGCTGACCATTATCGTACTCAAAAAAGTGGTACAACTGCATATCATCAGCGTTCATATGCTTATAACAAGTTTTTACAACTTTAAAAAATGAGTGTGTATATAGTAAAGAGTAAGGGGGCAAGAATGGACACTTGTGGCACACCAGTAGGTACTAATCTGTGCGCTGACGATCCACATGGCAATTTCACACTCTGTAACCTGTTAGAAAAATAACTTTGAATAAAGGCAACCGCAGTATGATAAAGACCTATGTATTGTTATGGTATATAGGGGTCAATATACTACCTTAAATACGTTTATTTATTTAGATAAATGCTAAAGGAAAAGTTAAATACAGCCATTAGATTGATTTGATCAAATTTAGAAAATTTTAAAAATAACTGCTTTATTTAATCGAAAGATGTGGATGGAATTAAAGATTGAAAGTAAATTTAAAAAGAAAGGTATAGCATTTGAGTACTATTTGATGGTGGTAAAAGGAGATAATACTAAATACAAGTTAATGTTGCATATGACAAGATAAAATCCTATTGTAAGAAATTATGAAGTGGGTAACATTCAGATTAATATAATGTGTAGCAGGCAGAAATAATGGTAGTTTAGCATAGAAATAAAAATTTTTGTTTGATTATTGAAAAATAACAGACTCAAAAACAACGTGTAATTTGGATAGTTTTGGTAAAAATAAATTAGAAATTTGTCCCTATTTATTTAATTTGTGTGCTGGTTATATAAAAGCGTTGATAATATAAATGAGAATAATGCAAAAGAATTTTGAATATGGTATAACTACATAATAACAATTACAAGAAGCAAGAAAAATAGGAATTGGATATAATCTAATCGATTTTGTATTACCAGTCATAAATATTTACATTAAGTAGAGG
>CALNHX010009939.1:0-44753 GCA_940337035.1 Agriotes lineatus
TATACTTGATATTTTATAATTCATAAACACCGTGTTTGTTTTGTAGATAGGACATGAAAATAATGGCGCAATGAATCTTTTATTATAAACACATTTCTTTCTGACAGTCTCGTAAACTACATTTTTTATTACCACTGTAACGGTAAACAGATCTAAATTAAACGATATATTAGTAACAAGCATTATGATCATGTGCTGTTAGTTTTAATGAATATAGCCTACGTATGGTTCTCCTATTTCTTTTTATAATTTAATTTTTTTCTCTGGTGTAATCTAATAATAAGTAATAACATAATAGTAGTAATAAGTGAGCATTCTTAAAGATGAATTCATATAGAGCTACACTGGATTACTGTCATTAATCATTCGGTCATCAGCAACTTAATGTTTTACCGAGTAATAATAGATTTACTGAATATCATTTAGGGAAATTAAAGGTTATTCAGGCAAATTAAGTCGTTAAAGAATTTTACATCTGGATTTTATTATAGTAATGTTTATTTGTGTAGCATACAGAGGAAACACGTTGTTGCTATGTTATTGTTCAGCAACAATTAAAAAAATCAGAAGTATTATCGTATCTGTCTTCAATGCTAATTAGATCAGAGACGAGTTTCTGTTGGTAAGGTTTTTGTTGACGCGTTCTGCATTAAAACTTTGACACTATTTTTTTTTTTAAATTGTCGTGTTTTAAATAGGAAAAAAAAGAATTTAAAAAATATATCTAGTAAAACTCAGGCGAGAACGAGTTTGACTAACGTTGCTCTTCTAGAGTTGGATCTTCCACACTACACTACGTTTAACGAACAGATTCAGTAAAAGCCCCTCCCATAAATGAGCGCCAAATTTGAAATAATATTGCTATTGGCAAGTCCGTTGCATGCAGCTCAATTTGAAATTAAATGATTTTTAATAATCTTGGTTTTTATTTGTAGCGTGTAAAACAGGTTTACGCAATCTAGGCCCTTCCCAGTAATTTAATTTAGGCATCTGTTCGTTAAATGCAGTATAACTACCATTACTAGCATCAAATAGGCACGTTTTCTCTATATGTTTGAGTTAAACTAGCTGTTTTTTCGTTCTCCACATTTGCTGGCGAATAGAATAGTTGATATACAACCGCCAACAATGCAGGTTAAGAACAAGTTATAATAGCCTAAATTAACAGGAATAACTTAAAATTCATTCCGCGATATGGGTTAACGTTTTGCAACAGACGAAAGCGTTTTTGAATAAAATATTTTTAAAGTCGAACATTTTTTCAAAAGAATTCTGCAAAATTTTTGATTTGCTTCGAAATGCTAGGGAAAAACTGAAGACACTTACTTTTATATATATGTACAGTCGTGTTCAAAAATGTGTTGTACAGAGATAATTGGCTGTTGTAAGTCGTTCTTAAAAATGTATTGTACAGAAATAGGTAGTTGGCTGTTTGTATATTTTGTCAATGGTAGTTAAATTTCAGAACTGTCAAAGTGACAACTAAATTAATTACTTTAGATCTTTAGTGTGTTATTTTTTCTACCATTAAAAGTTTACTGGTGATTGTGTTTTTACTCAACAAATGCTCACATTGTATCATCAATTAAATAGACCTAGATCTAACCTTTCAAAATATTTGTATGTACAATACTTTTTTGAACTTTGTGAAATTAAGTCACACTCATACAGCACAAATTATGTACAACACTTTAATGAACACGACTGTACGTACTACCCTACCAGCTCTTCGTTTACAAAATGTATCGCATTCAATCAAAATGGATATACATGATGTGTTTTTATCGGACTTTTTCCACTGTCTAGGGTGTACATCACACGACGTTTCGGGAGTTTTGCTCTACTCCGCTCTTCAGGTGTTCCTGGTTAGTCCTGAGAAGGACTGATATTGTACGCTTTTATTCGTAAACTTTTTGCCCCTCCCGGGGTTTGAACCCGAGACGGTTGATTACTAGTCTGTCAATCTTACACTAGGCCACCAGCGCGGTTATATATTTTAGTTATAAACTTATACCGGGTGTCCGTTCTCAAAGTCGAACATAGGCGATTAACATTGTATTGAACGTTTTTACCGATTCCTGCTCGCCAGTTCAACTTACAGGGAAGGAAATGGAATCAATCGAAATATAAAATTATTACGCATCAAATGATGCCAATAAATAGTATTCTTGATGCGACTTTTATTTTAAAATACTAATTAAAAACTTGGAAATTTTTTAATATGCCATGCCTTGCTTTTCAAGTTCGATAGCATTTGTCAAAAAAATTGGTAATTAGTTGGCGTAAATCAGGTATTTTCTGTCAACGTATGTTACAATAATTATCTACAGAAAAATTATTTATTTCAATGAAGAACGAGTGAATGCACTAATGTTAATTGCCTATGTTCGACTTTGAGAATGGACACCCGGTATATATCTTACCGCTGTATGCACAGTAGACTATTTTTGTAGTTCTCTGCGCAGTAGTGGCATCCAAATGGGCTTTAGTTCTGCGCTAGGCTGGCTAATTGGTTCTACTGCCAGCGCTATGTATGTAGCTTCTTTCAGCTTCCTCTTTAGCTACAATTGATGCGTTATCCCATTGTATACGGTGGTCTTCGTTCCAGACGTGCTCTGCGATCTTGGATTTGATGGTTTCGCCCTTTCTAATATTTTTGCGGTGTTCTGATAATCTCACTCGTAGGAGTCGTTGTGTTTTCCCTATGTATTGTCTTCCACACTCGCACGGTACGCTGTAGATACAGTTCTTTGAACTGTGATCTTCGTTCTGAGGCTTGGTATGCGTCATCATGCATCTTAAGAGTTGTTGTGGACTTCAAGGCAGTTTTTATGTTGAATCTGTTTCCGATTCTTCTCAGTTTGTAAATATCTGTGTGATGGCACAAGGACGTCGAAATACTCGCCCTCGCTCCGTGTACACTTCTCCAAGCGCTATAAACTACTTAATACACAGACGTAACATACAGAGTGCATCGATGTATATAATATATAATTTAGAATACTTATTTAATGGATTTGTTATAACTGTCCCAATTAACATTTAACTAAATTAAATACACGATTTCTGCCCTATACTAAGTTTAATGAATATTTGAACAGAATCTTGCTATTGGTAAGCCAGTTGTACACAGCTCAATTTAATTTGAAATTAAACAATTGATGAATTCGCCCAAGTATTTAATTTGTAACGTGTAAACCTGGCTTCGCGCAATACTATTTGCACAGGGACATTATAATGTCTTTTTTCGCATTTCGTACGGCAATGAACTATATTTCTACATTTCAAATCGTTCAGTAAAGTGGTACTATAAAATATAGCAAGCATTACAGCATACCAACTGCTTTTAACATGGAAATTAGTTATTTTTAATCGGTATAAATATTAAAAATACAATTGCTTGGTTGGTTGGTTATATTTTGACATTCTAATGTCACTTTTATATAAAAAATTAATATTTCACATTTCTATGCGAAACGCAAAAAATAGTATACGGGGCGCATTAGATGGTCTTACCGAACTCGTATGGTTGTTTAAGTATTCGTTAACGCTCGACTCAAACCAGCCATACTCGTTCAGTAAAACATTACTTTTCTAACCTAGTTCTGTAATCTACTATTGCGATAAAAACGACAGCGACGTCATGTTTTGCAGACAACTATTTGCAATTCTTGTTGACAACTTTGCTTGTAGTAATTGTTCCCATTAATGATTTTTATACACGTAGATTTCAGGCGTCACATCAACTTAAAATTCAATATGACCCCGTAAATTAGCTGCAATTATTTGTTATTACTCGCTATTTAGTTATTTATGCAAGAACGCTGAGATAGTCACGGTTATTTAAAAAACTTACTTGTTACCAATCTACGTTTTAATATATTATCTATTAAGTTGTAAAGGGTACAGTTGTACTCTACTATCCGTATGTCCACGCCCTTCAGTCTGTTTGTAACCATAATAATCGTGCGTTTAGTATCGGAAATATAGCACGGCGAATAGAGAAAATTATATTTGAAAAATAAAAATATAAGCAATAGATTTACTTTTTCATACATTAGTCTAATGCGCTTATGAAATTTCAGCAAATTCAAGGCCATTGTTGCAATTGCGTAATAGATATTATACCCATGCAGACGACATTAAATCGATACAAAAGTATTAATGCTGGCAGTATTAAATAATCCATATATTATTAAAATAGATGTTACGCAACTCTGCGCTTATTATCAGACGATCTATTGATTATGATAGAACATCGCAGGAAATGGAATATTAATTAGGTGGAAAACTCTTTGTAAATATGAGAGGTTAGTACTAAAACATGTTTATAAACTCAGGAATAACCTTAACCTTAGAATCACATGAACTTTTATAAATAGGTTTTTTAGATTGGCTCGACATCATGAAGCATAATTTGCTAATTTTCTTGTTATGTATTTTTTTAATGAGGAGCAAAATTTGCATTCTACAATAAACAAGCTTTCAAATAATAATATGGCAAACAAAAATAGTAGGATTTCTCCATTTGCCAAAAATGGAATATGAAACGATATTAACAAAAAAGTATTGAAGCAAAATAACGGAAAGATATTAAGAAATTGAGTGATAAATCAAAATATCGGAAAAACATGTCAGATTTAATACATACTGCGAAGTGGGTAAGGCAAGGTGGGCCAGAATGAAACGTATTAATCGTACGAAACAACGTTGGTTCGTATAGCTCTAGATGGAAAAATCTAAGGAAACTTCGAAAACTGATGAAGTACGCCTACATCACATACAAAATAACATTTATTTTTCAATTTTTACATTTAAAGTGCTCACTTTAAACACTGAGAGCGATTTTAATTTAAAGTGTTATTTCGAAGTTCTTGAATTGCAGTTTTTATAGTTGTATACCTATAGTTTTATATTTGTTATAAGGTAAACAGATAGCTCTGTCTACAAAGAGATTGCTTGAACATATCCAGGGCTACATTAGTCGAAATTAGCGAAATTAGATTCATAACTAATGAAATACACTGATAGACAAAAAATGTGTGACAGTTTTTTAAGATCTTATAGTCCAATCAAATGGTAGAAAATAGGGAAAAGTTTTGGTGGAGTTTTGATATTTGGTTCCTATATGGTTTTTTTTGGGTCGCTGTACACGAATATCAGATTTTGTAGAAACCGATTTTTTTTAGTTTTTCTAAAATTACCCGAAAGCTATCCATTTTTCGTAAATGTTGAACCTACATGAAATGAAAGAAGATACAATTTCCTACATTTTATGTACTTGAGGTTTTTTCTCCTTCCAATCGTTCAGCGGCGATAGCAAACTTTTTTTTGTATGTTAGCCTGTAGTTGAATCTGTCAAACGATATAGATTTCATGGCAATTTATTGGTAGGAAGGTCATTAAAACAATATTTTAAAAACACCTTGCAATTTATTTCCAAATAGTGTTTCTCCCAAACGGCTTGTCCAACCTTAGTCTTTTTTATATCAGAATTATTCTTTTTCTTTTTCACAGTTCTAGTGTATGAGATGAAAAATAGAATAAATCCTGAAAAAATATCAAACACAAGTTTGAATAAGTTAAGTTCCCTTTGTACGATTTTTATGAAATTGGCGTAAACAGAATTTGAAATTTATGTTTAGTTTTTGAGAAAAACGTTTGACAGATAAAACAGGCTATCATACAAAAAAAAGTTTGATACATACGTAGTAGATATGACGCTTGAAACATTGGCTACTTTGAACGGTTTTACCTTTACCCGCCCCTTAATAAAACTTTGATCTCTTGTAGTTCGGTAACTAAATGGAATACGACCTATGTTCATATAACATTTTTTACTCAAAATGACCTCCCCAACAAACTGTTTGGTCCGCCCGTTATAAATCACCCTGTCGTCCAGTCAAATGGTAAAAAATAGAGGAAAGTTTTGGTGGAGTTTTGATATTTGGTTCCTATATGTTTTTTGGGTCGCTATATACGAATATCAGGTTTGCCAACAAGAATTTTGACCGGAAACACGTTTTTAAGTTTTTCTAAAATTACTCGAAAACTATGCAATTTCGTAAATATTGAACCTATACGAAATGAAAGAGGATAAAATTTCCTACATTTTATGTAGGTGAGGTTTTTTTCTCCGATCAATCTTTCAGCCGCGAGAGCGCCGTGAAGTTGGGTGTTAAAAGCAAAAAAAAAGGGAATGATCCCCGTTTATTTCAAAGTAACTCGAAAACTATCCATTTTTCGTAAATCAAAAATGGTATACGAAATTAATCTTCATAAATGAAATGTTGGCAAACCTGATATTCGTGTACAGCGACCCAAAAACCGTATAGAAACCAAATATCAAAACTCCAAAACTTTCCCCTATTTTCTACCATTTGACTGGACTATATTTCGCGGCGCTCTCGCGGCTGAACGATTAATGCCAGAAAAAAACCTCACCTACATAAAATGTAGGAAATTTTATCAGCTTCCATTTCATATAGGTTCAACATTACGAAATTGGATAGTTTTCGAATAATTTTTGGAAAAACTACAAAAAAAATCGTTTTTCCACCGTTTTTGCCTCAAGTACAGAAAATGTAGGAAATTTTATCTTCTTTCATTTCATATAGGTTCAAAATTTACGAAAAATGGATAGCTTCCGGGCAATTTTAGAAAAACTAAAAAAAATCGGGTTTTTACATAATTTTTGCTTAAAAAACGTGTTTCCGGTCAAAATTTTTGTTGACAAACCTGATATTCGAGTACAGCGACCCAAAACACATATAGGAACTAAATATCAAAACTCTACCACAACTTTCCCCTATTCGCCCTTTTTGAGCACCATTTGACTGGACTATTAAGCATAAATGGATAATGTGCCTTGAAATGCTTATTTGCTGCTTTAATTTAACACAATACACTAGTTTTAATCCTCATCTTGATATTTAATTCGAAATTTCTTTAAATTTTAACAAAAATGTGAACATCATCTAGTCGACGTATGTTATCTTTGTTGTTGTAGTTTCGTGTTGTATCTGTTAGTTTATGTCAAATGCATGAACATGTTTTTTCCATTATTATGCTTAATTTGGATGTTAGTTTTGGAGTATTTGTTCAATTGAACACATGTATTTATTTATTTTTTGGTACTGGTTTATGTTCATTAAAATCTTCAATTTTTTTATTTGTGTTTTGCTGTGACTTCATTACTGTATCAAATTAATAATTTACTACTAGTGTCTCAGACTGTTTCAAAATTATGAAAATATTAAGTGTCCCACTTTTTTGTCTTTTAGTGTATCTTCTAGACTTGAATTATACATGGCGACAAACATATTTCCAGGTTTTGATAAAGAACTACTTTTGTATAGTAACCGGTGCGAAATCTTAGGAAAAGTTGCACTTCGCGCAGCATTGAAGGTAAGTCAGGGGAAACCGTTACTCTCAATTAGAAAATACACTGTTTAATGACACACTGACGGAAGTTCCCGGGTGTGCTTTCATAATGTAACTTTAATAATAAAAATGTCGTTATTATATGGATCAACATTGCCTTTTAAATATATTTTTATAATTGTATATTTTTATTACACGAGTTCCAGTATTGAATTTAAAAAAAAACACTAAAACCTTTTAAACGCAGTATGAAATTAGAAAAAAATTGCATAGCCATACTAGATGAGATTAATTTTTGATCATACTTTAGATAATAACCATGACACGACTATATTGTTGTATTTTGAAAACGTTCAAACTTGTCTTCACCATATTACGATAATTATTTCATTGCCTGGGATAGCTTCAATAGAAAAAGAGTTAATTTTGTACAAATTGAATAATTTATCAATCTGGCATTTGCACACACGATAAAACGATTTAACACTGTTCGAATCAACACATATGCACTACACAATTGAATTTTAATATATTGACAGCTTACTTTACTAAATGGATGAGGTACGTAGTAACTGTTCGACTTTCCCTCCGATGAACGTGTATATATTTCGCTGATATTTTTTACGCTCAGATTTCAGACATAGTCTATACTGAAATGGCAGAGGGTATTTCGTGAGAAAATTCAATATTTTTATGAACACGGTTGCTTAAACATTTCTTTATCGGAAACACCAACGTTTTACCGCTTCTAAACGCCCCATTTTATACGCAGTGTGATTTTGGCAGTTTCGCTTGAGTTGCTTCGTGTAAAATATTTCTACAAAGCTCCAAATCCAACCCCACCCACTACTTTCATCGTGCACTTCCAGATTAAGATGTTATGAAATCGTTTTTTATTTTCTAATGTTCAGGCATTTCAATCCTACTGTGCGTTAGACAATAGTTTTCAGCGTTTAGTGATGAAAAGAAAATTGTAACTAACGATTCTTTGGAAAATTAAAGAAACAGACTGTTACAATTATGTACTTATGGTACCACAAAAAACTAGGACAGCTTCTAAATCCATTAATAGTACATTTTTATTATTTAAGTTGATTAAATGACCTCAACTGTCATATGATAGGTTAGAATTATTCACATGCCATATAAAATTGTAATATCTACAATATAAAACAATTACGTAATTAAATAACTGTGTAATTTGCTAAATAGTTACACCGTTTTCTAAGCAAGAATTAGTCCTAGCTTTTGAAACTGAATTTACTTTAGGCATGATTGACAGTAACGTTTTGAAATAATTTAAAATTATTCACATGTCAGTTGCCAATTGAAAATTCAGATTCAAACAGCTAAAAACGTTGTCCTAGTTTATTTTTGATATCAATAATACATTCGAGAGCCGCACTGTATATACACCTTCGTCAACCATGATATGTAGATATCAAATATACGTATAACTGGTACTGCTTTGTGTCAATGTCAATAGACTACATTTTTAAACATTTGCAGCTACATAATTTTCCCTGTGCCCAGTTGACGAATGTTAGATTAAATTAATTGAGACGGCAAATTCAGTTTATGAAATTAATACGAGAGGCATTAGCTGGTGATTTAGTTGAATCCCAGAATTACACATTCAGGCGTTCGAGTTATCCAATTATAATTAAAGAGCTAAGACTAAATGGGTATAAGCAGTTTTAACAAGGGTCGTTCGTCCTTGTGTTCTAATTAATTCATGAATTTGAACAAAATAGTCTCTGGAGATAATATCGAAATGCCAAAGTTAACAGCAGAGCCATTTAGAACTCTCAGATAAAATATACACAACAAATTAAAAGGCGGCTTTATCTTTAGAAATAAACGAGTTTCGAAAAACTAACAAATCTCTGAAGTCGTTAGATGGGCTATCGGACTTTGGGAGCAATTAATATTAAATATACACATAATGACGTCGGGTGTAAAAGTAGACAGTGTAGAAACGTGTAGTCACAGAAGACTCCAAAGTAAAATGTAAATATGCTGTGTAGACTGTTCCATTGCAAGTGAAAGTAAAATTAAGAAAAAAACACGACACTAAATCTCCTGATTCACACGCGTGTTTGCAACACCAATGTTACATCCTTGTGTTGCATAATTTCCTGCCTACAAATATTCAAATGTGTTTATCAGGTAGCAACTGTTAGGACATAACAAACTTTATAAAAGTCATGGCAGAATTTAAAAAATCCTAAATCGTAATCTTTTGGTTGCAATATGAAAACTTATATTGTTTTAAACCTTACGTATTGTACCCTTGTGATTTAGCCACATGATATCATACAATAGCAAAAGTAACGACGGTTGTGCAAATGTGCAAAAAGCGGCCTCTCCTCCAATTTAAGGGAATTTAAATTAAACTAACTCTTATAAATTACGCATTCTTGCCTTTTCCCACCTTCTTTTAATATGTCTGAAGATGCCAACACTAGGTAAGCGTTAACTTACAAAGTCGGTAAACTTTCTCCGAAGGGAAACTTTTTTAAGCCTTATTAAAATCATTGTTGGAAGGTTCAGAGGTCTGGCAGAGTTCGAAACTGGGTGCCTAATCAGTGAAATGAGCAGTATCAAACTATAGAATTGAAAGAGAACAAGATGAAATTATTACAAATATTGTACGCATAATAAAATGTGAAAATCCACAATGCAAATTGGAGCTATAAATATATACAGTGTGTCCAAGATAAGGAGGGCCAATATGGGGATCTCGTTAATAGTAAGAGATATAAATTTGGTTAAATCAGAAAAACTTGGGTAATTAAGGGACTAACAAAATGATTGTTCGTTATCTTAAAAACCGAATTTTTGGATTTTCTATTCTATTTTTTTCTGACGTTAATATTAAAGTTAGAGCGAAACAAAACTTTCTTATATCAACTTTTCATTGACTTAAAGATTAGGTTATAATTTTTTTTCCGACATTTCGTCTTCGACCAATCATCATCAACTGAAACCGCATGAAATGCTCTACGACACAGGTGCGTAACCAAAAATTTCTTGATGATAGCCAAAAAGACTAGAAACGTAATTAAACCATAATGTGTGGTGCATTGTTGAACTAAAAATAAAAAAGTTTTTTAGCTTTGTGATTCAAAGAAAAAAGTAATGAGCCAAGCTGGATGTTTTTATTTCTAATTTTAATTATTGTTTATAAGTAACAAAAATAATCAATTCATTGATTACTTTCTATTGAAAGTGATATGTATTCCAGGACCATACGCGGTTCTTACGGATTAATAAGATGCAGTGTGGCTCACTACTTCTTTCTTTAAATTTCAAAAGCTGAGACAACGTACGAAATGGTCTAGAACACAGGTCCGTATCAAAAAATTTCTTAATGGTGGTCAAAAAAGACTCGAATCGTAATTAAATCAACATTGTTGAATTCAGAATAAAAAGGGCTTCTAAAATTTGACATCAGAAAATAAGAACCTTGTTTAAAAAAACGAAGTTGATGATGGTTGCTCGAATACAAAACGTCTGATAAAAAAATTAATAACGTAACCTTTAAGTCCAAGTTGCTATAAAGAAGTTTTATCAGTTTCGCTCTAACATTGATATTAACTTAAGGAAAAAAAGTGAATTAAAAATCCGAATATTCGATTTTTTCATATAAATCAAAAACGAAAAATCATGTCAAGAATTGCTAGGCATAATTTTGTTAGACCTTTAATTACGCAAATTTTTTCCAATTTAACCAAATCTGTATCTCTTACTATTAACGAGATCCCCATACTGGCCGTCCTTATCTTGGACACACTGTATACATGTAATTATTTCATGCCCCATAAACGAGAATTCCAACAAAATAAATACAAAACGACACCGAACACGATTTAACATTCAATCATCTAACAATATTAAACATAACAAAAATTGACTTCAATAGAACTATCTGAAGAAAAAACAATCTTAATTTTTTTATATGATCCTATCAAAAGCACGCCTTCATGCATCCATTTTGAGTTGCACAAAAGTAATAACTAAAATATAAAACATTTTGGAAACTAAGCGAAAAATAAATTGGCTATCGGAAATGTTCATTATTTAAAAAATTTTCGTTAAATGGAATACGATCGTACAAAAAAATAGTGAAATACACTTATGCTAACTCGGCGTATTGTCAAGCTTGGCCGATGGTTCGTAGGGCGCATTCCACACTTTATCTAAAATATTCACTTTTTACACTTGTATGTTAAATACTAAAGTATGATCAAAAATAATTTTCATCTAGTATGGCTATGGAATAGTTCCTAATTTATGAATGCAACTACGTTGACATTTAAATGTCAAATTTGACATTTGATTTTTTTAAGTGACTTATAGTTGCATTCACAAATTAGGAACAATTCCATAACCATACTAGATGAAAATTATATTTGATTATACTATATTTTAATGATTTCTCTAAAATAATAATATATTATTTAAATAACAATCCTATTCATTTATTTTTAATAATGAATAAATAGGGATATTTACAATTTCTTGGAGTCGCTTGATGCCTTAGTATAAGCATAACAGAAAGCCATAAAGAATCTTTAATAAAAATTAGGAGCATCGTTTAGTGATTTAAGAATATTTGTGACTATTCAATTCACCTGTCATCTGTCAAAAAGTGACCAATGAAAATCCAGAATTCTGACGTTTCTTGACCAATCAAAAAAATATCAGTGGATATATCTTCCTAGAAGATATTCAAGTGACTATTTTTAACAAACGCGATTTTTATTAGAAAAAGTCAATATTAGTGTTCTGTTACTACCTATAGAAATTGCGTAGTTTGTTGCTAGATTTACAGAGAAAAATAATTTGAAAAAGTAGTTTGGTTCATTAAATAGTCCCTCGAATACCATTCTTAGTCAAAGTTAAGTAGATTATTTTTGCGGTGGTATCACTACTCATGTCCATTGCGCTTGGGATTAGGACTCGTGCTAGCGCACTCGTCCTAATCGTACCAATGCGCAATGCACATTCGTGACACCACCGCAAAAATAGTCGACATAACTTTGACTACTCATGGTATTATAAGTGATAATTTTAAAATTATTTTAAAAATACAATCATCTGAAAAGTTTAATTCTTAAATTTATGTTGAAGCAGTATTGTCTTTCCTTCCAAACACAGAATTATATGTTTTGTAAGATACAGTCGTCTGGCACACCGTTCACGGCGTCTGACGTCAGCGTGGTCGAGTGGTTAAGGAACTCGGTGGTGCTGGCAACTGGAGGGCGCCCCAGCCAGTCGCTTTAAAATTTGGGTACCGAAACCATGGATGTAAAAATAGGAAAGTGAGGCAGCCGTCGAAGACGTGATGTTTTAGGTTTATAGCTCTATAAATCAATTAGCATTTTCAACATCAGTAAATTGGAAGTCGCGTTATTCTCACAGACATATTAATATGAATAAACCATGGACTAGTGTAATTTAAAACTGCAGATGCGGTAAATACTTTATTAACTAAAATCTTTAGATCTAAATTTGTTAAAATAAAAACATTATCGTTCGTATAAGTGAAGAATCATAACAAAAAATGTGATATTCTTATCGACTCCATGACGATGGAGGGAGTTCCTTATGTGATAATGCCCAAAAAAGTATATAAATAATTTTGTTTGCAATTTGATCCAATTATCTACAAAATAAATTATACATATTTTTAATATTTGCACGTAACCGACAATAATTCAAAAATACTTGATATAAGGCTATATATAAAAAAATTATTTATCTTCTAAATTTGTCGCACTCGCCTAATCCTAAAACGTTCCAGTTCCATTTAAAATCTCTTATAAAGCACCAAATTAGCTGACCTTAATTTTGAAACTCGCCATGAGCATCTGCTGCATGATTTAAATTTGCCATTACACAGCCGACGAGATCTGAATAATCACAAAATAACTCGCTGCGTTTTTTGCTTCAACAACTGTTGATTTAACAAAGTAGCTTGTAGAAAACTACAAAGGGACAATAATACTAGACAGGCGGAAAACAATTTTTCATACTCTCCTCCACAAATAAATTCAATTTTCTGCTTGTATTTTCCACAGATCAGTCAAAGACAAATCGAGAAAGTTATTGGATCGCTTGTAACTTGGCAAGATGTATGTCTGTCCTTCTGCCCATCTCAGATTTTCAAATAGTCGACGATGTCTTTCCCATTCGTTCAGTTAAGTGTGCTTCGAAGTTTTTTTGTTAATATGGGAATACTCCATTTAAGTGATTTTTGAAGAGTTAAATAAATATGGTTGGGTATATGTCATAGAGAAGAAAATTATGTCGAAGTCCTAATAAAGAAGGACCGCAAAGAGAAAGCATAAAAGTAAAACTAGATTTTTGTTTAAGCACAGATAAATGGCAGACCAACAAAATTCTTTGGTCGTTCTAACTAAACAAGATGATGTAGCACATAGCAGTAATAGGTCAAGCCTTTTAGCGTTCGTGAAAGCGTCAATCCATCACCGACTCCGGAACATTGTTTTCCTATAATTCTATGGTATCATAATCCAATCTAGCGTTCAAAGACCGGACACTTCCAAGCTAGGAAGTGCTACTGCCTATATATAATGTAATAGTTAGGTCATAGTGTGCTTGATTTACTACTAGCGCTAGTACTTCCTGTATGCAGCTTTTTCGTTGTCTGTTGAACCGGCTTCCTTGTGGTTAATTACCGTGTTTGCGTGAACTTCCTCGTCTAGAAAATTATCTAATGCACTTTTCTCGTGACCCAAAGACTTTTCTCTGCACACGTTTGTCGAGTTTATTGTATGCACATTGTTAGCGCTTCCTACATGAACTAGGAACTTTAGCATATGAACATAATGAAACAATAAAGCACTATAATTTTTTTGGCATGTTAAAACCTGAAAAGTTCAACAATCGCCTATAACCTCTTTTTAATCAGGATTTTTGTGAATAGAAGTTGAAGCACAGTATGATCGAAAACTTTCAACGTCTAGAGGGCTGTGGAATCATTTTGTCAAAACATTTTGTTGGCAGTCGTGGTAGTAAAAGTCACATTGAAATTTTATATCTGTCAGTTTAAGGTTATGTCAGGATTGTCATTTCAACAAATACAAACATTCTTGTTAAATACATAAAAATGTTAGTAACAAAAACAACTACAGCTATTCAAAATGATTTGCTGCATTTTCCATACACAGAACCACCTAGTGCTCGGCATTAAACATCCTGTAAAACTTAAGTTTATCTGTCAATATTGTATGGGTTATATTATTAAGTAGCTTTACTCATCACTGCCAACAGAAATTTAATTTAAAAAAATCCACAGCCCTCTAGACGTTGAAAGTTTTCAATCAACGTAGTTACAAATAAAATGTCATAGTGCCATTTTGCAACATTGAAAACATTTCTGTTGCATATAAAATTAAAATCCCAGCGTTCTAACCTTATACATGGACACAATTTAAATGATGAGAAAACAGCCCGTGGGAAATTGATTTACAATCAAATGCATTCAATGCAGGTTTTGCGTGGAAAGTTTTAAACTTGTAGTATGTGGCGTTCGTAACTTGCAATAAAAATCAGACAATGCGGCACTTTTGGCACACAGGCGGCAGGACAGATAAAAATTGTGCCCTTGGATTTTGGGGCCACGTTTTGTGCTGCGACATTTGGCATCTGTTCAAGAACACTGCTGCAGTTCGCTATCGCTGCTTGACGTAGTTCCTCTGGATGCAGTCCAAGTTACTAATCAGACTATAAATTCATATCAAAAGACAAATGAGTACATAGATGGGTTAGTTGGATCCGTGACAGAAATTGATTTCTCTTCTCGAGTTTATCTATAAAAGTTCCTTTTGTAGAGACTGATGAAAATGATTTTTATTTGTCTCATTCCGTTCTAGAGTGTCGAAGCACGATCGATTCGATTAGCACCATTTGCCATTTCGAATTTGCTCTCCAAATCAAAAGCATGCTTCTAGCAAAAAGTACAGCTTCTAGAAAAACCTAGTTTGCTCTAATTTCATCACCAAAATTAATTTGTATGTGGTACAAGCATTAAAAACAATGTATATAATTTCATTTTTATTTTGAAACCATAAGCTTGTTTCTTGGCGCTGGATGGCGGGCATAGTGGCTGTTATGGCCTGAGGGCCTATAAAGTTGCTAAGTAGTATAACAAACATCAGCAATTTAATATAACAACCCCAACAATAGACATAGTAACTTTTGAGAACCAAAATAAAACGTTGTATGTACCTAGCACATAAACAAGATTACGCCCATGATACATAAATAACTATTGTTAACTTCTAAAACCACTAAGATTATTTAGTACTGAAATAGACAGTTTTAAGTGCAGACTCCAATAAAAGCAGCATCTAAAGAGAAAGTGACGAAAATAACAAATAACACGGCAGACGTTCGAGCATGCTTTGGAAGTGTTATTAAATGTTATCAATACTGGTTTGGCCTATAAAATGCAGTACATTTCGATAAAAATTGGGTTTAATTGTAGTCACGTACCGTTAACTTAGTTTCGATCACTCTGTATAATATTAGAAGTGAAAAAGGACTATACAGACGTCTCACCAACTATTATACATAGCCACCAAATTAACACTGCGAAATTATTGGATCATCAAGTTAACTATTGCTGTGTATGTATTGAGGCACGTATACACTAACAGTTGATCACTCATCATGTCTTAATTATAATTTGGCTATGTGTAATAGTTGGTTAGACACACTGTCACATTGTACATTACGTTTTCTGCTAACATTCCGTTGCTTTATAAAGACATATTTTTCATTTAATTTGGCGATAATCTACAATACATTTGCGAATGGGTTAACTGTTTGTCTGGCGTAGAATGTTTTTTTTTCCTGTGGAATAGGTCATTTCTACTATGTCTAATTTTGAAACGTCCCTTTATAAATTAAATTAAGCTGCTGTAACGATATAAATTTCGCAATGGTATGGACATCGATATGCCTGTAAAATTTGTTGTTCTTCTTTTTTCTTCTTCTAATAGGTCGTGAATATGTTCTTCCAATATTATTTTTGCTATGCTTGTGATACACACGCCCAACTGCCCTTCCAGCGTTTTAGTGGTCATCTAGGTAAGCGTGTTATTTCTGGTTTATGGATTCTAGCAATTTTTGGCAGTCTATCGTTGGGCATTCTTGATACGTGCTCATTCTACCACTCCCTATACCATTTTCTCGTCCATGTTACAACATATTGGACATTGCACTTTCTTGTTTGGTATTCTATTGTGAGCGAGTGCCCTAATCATGATCTTAGAACTTTCATTTCCGTGACACGTGGTGTTCTTTTCGTATCTGCAGCATGTAGGACGAATGCCCATCTTGTATATTCGGTGTTAATGTAAAGTATGATCAAAAATTATTTTCATCTAGTATGGCCATGGAATACTTCCTAATTTATAAATGCAACTGCATCAGCAAAAACATATCCAGGTGCCGATGTTCCGTCAGACCATAATCCAATTGTGTGGAAACTTGTCGTAAGACTGAAACGTCTAGAGAAAAAAGTACGTAATAACACAATAGATATAAAGAAGCTCTATAACTCCAACATTAAACAACAAGTACAAGAATACCTAAATAATGAAATAAAAGACATCGATGAACACACAATAGATATAAGAGAAAATGGGATAAGATAAAAGATAGTATTCAAACAACATGCTCAACTTTCTTAAAACGGAACAAAATGAAGAAAAAAGAATGGATAACCGAGGAAATACTCAACATGATGGAAGAGAGACGTAAACATAAGAATATAAACGGAACAAAATACCGACAAATACACAGTAAGATAAGAACAAAGATTACAGAAGCCAAAGAAAAATGGTTGTCTGAAAAATGCAAGGAGATCGAACAATACGAGATGAAATATGATTACCACAATATGCATAAAAAATAAAAGAATTTGCGACAAAGCACAAGAGTAATAGCCCATCTCCAAGCATAATTGATGCCAATGGAAATCTTATCTCGGAACCCTCAAAAATTTTGGAAACGTGGAAAATAACTGGGGAAGTAGATACAGGACCTTCTATCCTCAAATCAGAAGTCGAGAATGCCATCTTGTCTCTTAAAAATAACAAGGCACCAGGCCCTGATAACATTCACTGTGAAATATTGAAGATCCTATGCAAAATGGACAATCAGTTTCTTGATACGCTCACTGCTCTCTTTAACATTAATTTACAACAGTGGAGAAATTCCTGAGGACTGCTTGCAGTCAACTTTTTTTGCTATACCGAAAAAAAGTAACACCACGCTATGTGATCAACATCGCCTTATTAGCCTGATCAAACACATTACTAAGATTTTCACTAAGATCATTCATAGAAGAATATATAATAAATGTGAATCAAATATCAGTGAAACCCAGTTTGGTTTTCGAAATGCCCTTGGCACAAGACAAGCAATTTTTAGCCTACAAGTACTTGTGCAGCGATGCAGAGACGTGAATAAAGATGCATATCTGTGCTTTGTAGATTTCTCCAAAGCATTTGATAACGTTAAGCATGAACAACTATTAGAAATTCTTCAAAAAACTGGCATCGACGACAAGGACATTCGTACTGTGGCGAGTCTTTACTGGGGACAGTCTGCAAAGGTGAAAATAGGCAATTCACTCTCTTAAAACATATAGATCAAGAAAGGCGTGCGACAGGGCTGTGTCTTATCTCCTCTCCTCTTCAACATCTACTCTGAGGAAATATTCAGGAAAGCATTGGAGAACGCCATCCAAGGTATCAAGATTAATGGTGAACTAATTAACAACATACGATACGCCGATGGCAGAGTCATAGTCGCCAGTAATATCGATGAGCTGCAGCAGTTAATGGAAAGGATTAATAGAACAAGCGAAGAATACGGCCTTAATCTCAACTTAAGTACGACAAAATGGATGCTAATAAGTAATAGCCATGGATCTATTAACTACATCCATGGTAAAAGCCAACAAACGGCCCGACAATTATTTAATGTTAAATAACCAAGTTATTAATCACGTAGACTCATATGTTTACCTTGGCACGGTAGCTAATGGCAAGATGGGATCAATTCACAGAAATCCGATCAAGAATTGAGAAAGCTAGAGCTTCATTTAACAATATGAGCAGCATGTTCTGTTCATAAACAAATATTTTTCCCTTTCTCTAAAAATAAGACTAGTCAAGTGATATGTGTTCCCTGTCTTGCTCTATGGTGTGGAGGCGTGAACGTTGACCGAAACTTTAATGAAGAAACTGGATGCTTATGAGATGTGGGTGTATCGACGCATTTTCCGTATATCCTGGACCCACCACGTTACCAACGCGGAAGTATTACGCCTGAATCGGAAAATAAAAATAAATTACGTTCACAATTAAACAACGGAAACTCGAATACCTCGGTCATATAATGAGGCAAGAGAAATACCGCCTGCTCCAACTAATAGTTCAAGAAAAGGTAGATAGCAGCAGAGGTCCTGGTAGGAGAAGACACTCTTGGCTTCACAACTTGCGACAATGGTTCGGACTCACGTCTGTTCAACTATTCAGGAGTGCCGCAAACAAAATCAAAATTGCTATGCTGATAGCCAACGTCCGCAACGGATAAGGCACATAAAGAAGAAGTAGAACTGCATTTATACTTAAATGTCAAACATGACATTTGCTTTTTAAGTGAGTTATAGCTGCATTCATAAATCAGGAAGTATTTCATGGGCATACTAGATGAACGTAATTTTTGATTGATCATACTATACTTGTTTCTCCAGATTGTATCCTTTAGGCATCTTGATATCTTGTTGCTTTATTGATTTGAGATTTAACTTCTGTATTTAGGTTCCTGGTGCTATTTCCACACCTACATTTATTTCAAACCCCTTCTATGTTCAATGGTTGCTCGAAGTATTAAATTGCCACAAAAACTAAATACAGTGACATCTCTCTTAACGGACACCTTTGAATAGCGAACAGTAGGAAATATAAAAAACTCTAAATAGCGGACACCTCTGTATAATGGACAGTTTCAGATTCCTCATGGGTGTCCGTTATGATGAGCTTTCATTGTAATACGTATTACGTAATTACTTATTGTCAAAATCGCTGCTGAAAATTGGAAACTCTCACTATTCTAATATTGGTTCACTGCTGTAAAAATCCATTCCCTTGAGCTCAAATTCCAAAAATGTAGAATGTGCAAACGATAGTTTCCTAAAATGATAACATACTAAACTATACAGCTGTTTTATTTTGATTTTTCACATACTGTGCACTTAGTGAAGTAAAGTTAAAATGTAACATTACAATGGTAAAACAGTAGAGAATACGGGAACGTTGTATGTATGTAATAAATACAGAATATATAATACAAAGTATCTATAATATAATTTTCCTTAATGTGTGTTTGTCTGTGTGTCTGTGGCACAAAATAAAATCTCACGTTCCGGCTTCACAGATGTTTATATTTGTTTAGAGTTTGTTTTTCTTATCTTAGCTCTCGGATCGGAGCTTGACCATTCGCGTATCCTATTTCACGTGCGCGCCGATTCAAGACTCGCAGCGCGTAGCGCGCGGTTTGCTTGTTTAATTATAATTACTGAAGAACTACCAGAAATAATTACAGTACACCCAGTTCCCCTTCTATTTATTATACTATCGTTGACAAATTTGTCTACCCAAACTATTTGATCCTGTATCTTGATAACTTAAACGCCCAACTCTTTGCAGTTGTAATCTTCTTCCCTATCATTTTTCTTTAAATATTCAATAAACGATAGGTAGCTCACAATAATTTTGCTCCTTCGCCTGATTCTTCATTTCCTGGTTATCACTATTCGTTGACGCATGGTTGGCATGGGTTTCCACAGCCCGAAAAACCCCAGTGCGTCTTTTTTCGGGTTTTTTTGTAGAAAGCATAGTTTTTGGAAAAATTGCAAAACTACATTTTTACAAAGATTTCCTCAAAGCTCAAAAATTAATAATGGGAATATATATATTTTATTCACAACCATATATGTAATAAGGTCATTAATGCATTTTAAACAGTTGGAACATGAGCCATTACCAACGTTTACTTTTCACCCCGGGCGGAAAATAGGTTACCATGACAGCAGGTGAGAAGTAGTCATTTCCCGACTGTCGTCATGGCAACAGATTTTCTCTGTCAAATTCATGTTTCCAATACCTGTTTAGAATAAAGCGGTTGGGAATAAAATAGTATACATACCACGGTGAAGTTTGATTCCTGTCTTAAGATAAAGTGAACCTCGACGCTTCACGTCTCGGTTACCTACTTTATCACTCAACAGTAACGCTTTCAACCTGGGAATGTAATATACCTACTATTAAAACTTTATTTTATATTACGTAATTGTCTATAACTTTAGTTGAAAAAATCGCAAAACTATATTTTCGCAAAAATACTGGGAATAATATTTTTTATAAACTGTTTTAATATTACGTAGTTGACTATCATCATTGAAAGAGGGTGTACCCTTGAAGGAAGTTGTTCAGAATCAATTGACAGTGGAAACCCCTTACTGTAGAACATAATTAGATAAACCTACTTTTAAGTATACATATAATCCCACATACATGATTTACATGTTTAAAGAATGCTTATTTGTATATTTGTAGGTAAATCTACCTTTTACTTAAAAATAAAAATTAATATTCATTCAGATGTTTACATAAGATACCTAAATGCAAAAACAGTGAATTTAACTGAAACCCGTAAAATCTCAAAAAATTCGAAAAATCCCAAAAAAAAACCTGAAAAAACCCAAAAAACCCAGTAGGCAGATAATTTCTGGAAAAAACGGGTTTTTGCCAACCCTGTTTGACGAATCACCATGTATCAACCATTTTGGATTATTGGGCATAGTATATGTGACCTGCACTGAGATATTGTCAATAATGCCTTTCAGACGATCAATATTTATTGTCAATATAAAAACATTTCGGTTTTCATCAAACCACCTCATCAATAATATTGGCAATATGGAAATATTGACAATATTCAGGGTGGTTAGTTTTTCATTTTACAAGGTGCAACTTTTCTAGTGTTACCAAGATGACAAAACCCTAGGCAAAAAAGTTTTTGGTATCATGACATCTCCCAAGATGAGAAGAACTGAAGTTTCTACAGCCTACTATTTTCCGTAGCGATATTCAACTATTATTTTTTTAATGCAACGCCCCATAAATATCTGCATTTTTGAAATCTAATGAAATTCTCTACACAGAAATGTAAAATACATTTATTTTTCAGGCAACTATACTTAAAATAATTATGAATTAGGGCACTGAAAGCAAATAAAATACAAAATACATTCCATCTGCCATGTGTGAAGTCTTAGCGTTCACAGATGACAGATGAAATTTATTTTCTTTCCTGTAGAGTATTTTTACAAATCATAGGCTATACCTTTATTCCTAATTTGTTAAGTGTGAGTATCATTAAGGATTAGCGGAAATGTATTGTGTATTTGAGGAAAAACAGAAAAACTTTACAACTTATAATAATATGAAAAATTTAGTTTTCAGAATATTTCTTTTGTGATTCGTTAATTTTGTTTAGGAGTATATATTGTAATGGTATTAAGCGCACGACTCGACTCTGCTAGCAGTGCAACATAATGGACCAATTCTATAAGCACAGTGTTGGGGTGTTTTAGGTAGCTGCAATGTAAAACTAAAAATTCAAACAGTAAATGCATTGATAATGAGATGCGAGAAATAATAAAGTAGTTGAGCAAGGAACGCAGAAGGCAGAGCTTGTTTTCACAGGGGTCGAAGTTGACTTTTAAATAAATAAAAATAATAGATTCATGCATAATAGAAAGCAGAACCGAAAGAAATTAATAGACACAAAAAGGTTTGCTATGTGCAGGTTAAAAGAAGCATAGTTTTTTTTAATTAAATGTCAATAAAAGTGAAATTTGTGAGGAATCTAAAAGGTAAAGAAAGATAGAATCAAATAACAGGACATTGCAAAAGAGCAATTTGAGAAGCAAGCAGCAGTACATGAACGAAGCAAATGAGAAGTGGTGAACTCGAATAAATCAGTGCATTTAAAATTACAATTAGTGCAAAAGCAGAGCAGTGGTTAAAATTAAAGGTGTGTGCGCGCAGCGTTACCGAAATAATTTTAGTAAGAAAAGACAATAACTAATAGATTATAAGAAAAATGTAAAATAGAATTATGTAATCAAATTTATTTCCATTTTGTACTTTAAGTTATCAAACATAATTTCCGTTAATATTGTCTCATAGCAACCAGATTCGTTTTTGTTTAATAACGGGAGAGAACAATTGAAAATTAATTACTTGACTGTTTGTTGAAATTTGTGCTCCATATTTTTATATAATTTTGATAAGTGTTTTCCAAGCTATAAAAAGTATACCAGTTTATTGCCCATGGGCCAGTGTACAAGTGGGTGTATTTTCAACAACTTCCGCAACAAAAAACATAGAAAATCCATAATCTCATCTACGAGGAAATCGGAGCCGATCAACTCCATTTTGCGAACTTCGACTACGACCAAGGGGAGCATCGAAGCCAAGAGATCGGCAGTCTATGGTAGAGTCCAGGTCTGCAAGAACGTCTCCAGCAGATTTGGCAGCAAGGGAACCAGGAATAGCGAAGAAAATCCAACGGCGTCATCTTACAAAGGAGCCGATGCAGTCCAACGAATTTTATAAGGTACGATTTAGCCTAATAAAAAAATTAGTGTCAGCGTCCGGAAAACGAGGTGCATATGACATCAAACCTTGTTAAAGAAGAGATCTTTTCCAAGGCTCTAGCTAAGCCGCATTTTAAGTAATTAGCCCGGCGTCAGCAAAATCCGTGGTTTGGCGGAAGTTGAAGCTGTACAGGAAGCGACCAGAAACAATTGCCAAAATTTAGACGGCGTCTGTCTGACGTCACGAGATACGTAACTGCTAGAAACAACAGTTGTTATTTGTGGCCAAGCGCGAAATTTTGAATAATTACCTTGCGAATTCTCATATTTCACGAGTATTTTAACTTGCAATGAACCGCTGTTTGCATTAGTCAACCCATTTGTGATTTGACAGATTTGTGGACCTTGAGCTACAGCGTAGTTGAACTACTGACTGTGTATAGTACCATTTCAGATTAATTTTAAAATACTGTCGACTTTGGAACTCACCCTGAGATTAAAGAGCTTGTATTCTACGGAGAGCTAGCGTTTTTCTAATTAATTGAAGTTGAGTAAAATATAAAGAGAGGCCTACAACCATTTATTTTGTGCACTAAAACAGTACATTTCATATTTTAACCAGCCTATTAACTTAATGACAGGCAAAGTTCGAACACAGTAAAATATTAAACAGTAAATTGTGTATTTGGATTTTGGCTCTAAATACAATTATAAAAGACAATTAAATTAAATTAATATAAAAGACAATTATATAAAGAGAAGTCGATCTCAATATTGATCGTCCGAAGGCTCCTTAAAATGTTAGTGCTGTACAGTGTACACATTATACACAAAATGTAATTATAATATTAAAAAGTATAATTATCACAGCAATATGTTTGGCTGAAATAAGAAAGTAATCCAGACAAATGCAGCTTTGAAAAAGTGTAATAATATCACGTAAAAGATATTGTTTGGTATAATCAGCAAAAAGAAGTAGTTATCTCTGTAATAAAAGTCAATAATTTAGAAAAAGAACTATGTAGATATCACTTTCGGGTTTACAAAATACCGCAGTAAGCTAAGATCTAAATTACTTCAGTATCGTTCTAAATATTCACCTGTTATTAAAGCATTTTTCATAATATCGGGTTATGACCCGGTTACAATACTCGTAGGACATCCTGTATTAGTATACATTTTTTGGTGTGACGCACAGGTGCGAGTACCACTATACAATATAATGTGATTTTATAAATTTGTACAATAACGTGTTATCGCTATAATAAATGGGTTCAGGACATTGTGCTAAATTAAGGCATTGGACGATAAACTTGGCTCCTTGTATTTTATCCACCACCCACACTAGAAATGAAGGTTATGTACTTTCCTCCAATTACCTTAAATACACTTTAGTTGAGAAAGCGACTTGTAACGTGACGTGTATCAACCAAAAATACTTTCAAGCCGTATTTATATCTGCAGGGTCCTGTTACGGGACGCTTTATAGAGCTTATGAAAATGCCTTTGCCAAAAGGAGAATTAATGCTCCATCGCGACCACTGAGGATACGCACGATTAGTACAATTTCAAAACGGAACGGATATGTCAAAATCGGCGTTAAGACAATGCGGTAATTGCAGTCACACTTTGCAACTGTCGTTACAGTAATTTGGGAGTTTGTCATCACAACCGGCCACCGTAATAGAAATGACAGAATTCGGAACTGTGACTTGCAGGAGAAAAATTATAATTTAATATGGAAGGGTTCTTACAAAACCAATAACTCTATGTAACAACACAACGCTTTGCTGATTAAGGTCGGCTACGAGAAATCGCTTGATCACGCCCTTCTGTCTGACAGCATGAAAAACAATTTCATCTATATTTGGCCACGTCATGCATCTATGCCCGAAGCTCGCTCACTTTTCCACATTTCCATTTATATTTCAAAACTATCGATGGTAATGTGTTAGACATCAATCGATGTAAAAAATAGACGTAATAAGTTCAAATTAATGACCTCGTTTCATCTGAGGCCACGTCAGATTATCCAATTATGGAATTACAGGTCTAGTTGCATTTTCTTCTTGATTTATTCCAATAGTTGCCAGTTGTTAGAGCGTGATCTAAATGCAATCTAAATAAATGGCATGCAACTAGTGCTACAAAACTACAAAATACTAGTGTTGATACTATGCTCAAAAGCAATTCCAATGCTATGTCATCCAGAAACAGCGATTGTGGCTGTTGGCCCAGAATGTAAAAAGAGAAAAAGGGTTACAATAACCGAAAATGTGTTGAATGCTCGCACGTTGTTAACTAACGTAAAAATCGGGAAAGAAAAGTCTGTTAAATAAGCGCACGCAAAGCAATATCTTTCGAATCTGGTTCTTTCAAATGGCGAAATAATTAATGATTTGAACTAGTATTTTCAATATTTTCTTTTTTTCGTTAATTAAAAAATTCTAAAAGCTACCATGTATGTACTTGCTTTTGGAAGAGTTACGAATTGCGACTTATAGAAACAAATTAAACTACAAGTTTGGGAAGAAATAATTTCAAATACTGATGCTCATATACATGTTTCTTCTATTTTTTAAATATTCATTCACGTTTGATAAAAACATCAGATACAAGTTAAGAGTTTCTTAAGTATAGTCTAAAGTTAATATACATACTAACATATTGGATGATTTAATTTCGTTAAATATTCTAATAAATGTAATTTTATATACCTAACTAGTATATAAGGAAGTATTATATACTTCTTTTGTTAATACGTTTTGCCGTTAGTACTATTTAAAAAAATCAACTTGCAAGAAAACATGAAACGTTAATCTTGGGAATTAAAAACTATACTTTAATAGTATATTACACAAAAAGTTTAGAAAAGTAAAGTTTTACTTATATAGCTTTTTAAGTTACTCGCTCGCTTTGCTCGCTCGTACTCAATCAAGCTATATTCGTTTAGTAAAACTAATTTTCTTACGAAGTGTGTATACTATTTTTTTGCATTTTATATTAGTATTTATAAACAAACATTTATATAAAAGCATTATACCACATCTACATTAAAAAAGACAGCTGTGAAAAATCAAACGTATGAATACGTTGGTGACACTGTAAGTCTATGTCAAATTCGAGGTTATCAGGTTAGGTTTTCCGTCAGTTTTGACACAGACTGACGCAAAACCTAACCTGCTAACCTCGAATTTGTCAGTGACATTACCATAATATAGTAAAGCAACAGTAAAAAAGTTAAAATATGGAAGTTAATATTCATTTTATGAAACTAAATCTCTCATTAATTGATTTATTTTATTTAATGGTTCATGCACAACCGCTAAATACGTATTTCGACAGCTAATCTACCATCGTCATTAGCCTTGAAGAAAAAAACTAACACGACAAAGTTGGATGAAGATACCAAATCACCAGTGAAAGTCAGCACCGCCGTACATTCTAACGTTATTTATACTGTTTGACCCCGAGGGCGTGTTCTAAGTGACCAATCAGATGTTAACTTCAATAAAGCGTAAATATCAGAGTGGGGAATGGGCCCTCCAACTTTGTTCAATAGTTTATTATCACGATTCTTAAAAATGGTCAAACTTTCAAAAGAATTTAGCTGCTTTGTTGAAGTTAACGCCATTATAATTTTTAGGTCAGTTTCCACAATAATATGACACGTTTCGTAAATATGTTGGGCGATGCTAGATTTTTCCAATCTGTTACATCTAATATGCCCTATATGCTCTTTAAAACTAGTACCAAAATTCCGACGTGTTTGCCCTATATGTTTAGAATCACAATGGGAACATTTAACTTCATAAATTCCAGAATTTCTGTTTGAAGTATAAACAACTTTATAGCCTGAATCTTTACAAATTCTCTAGGCTCTTTGTAGCCGAATGAAACGGAATATTGATTTACTTTTCGTTGGGTGCTTGACTTCTAAGACTTGTGGAATTTCGAACGTGTAAATTGTCGATAATTTTAGAAGGAAAACCATTGTACACAGCGATGTCTTTTTATGGCTTGAGGTTCGGTGTTATACCGATCTTTGTTTAAAGGGTAGGTTACCACTCGATTACCAGTCTATGCACTAAGAACTTTAGAGCAGCCATTTTGTGTTGAAAACAATGATTTGAATTCGCTACAATGAATCTTTTATAATGGTTCTTTTCTGTAAACATCGATTCCCAACTTATTTTTATCTTTTATTACTACAGTATTCAGATACTAGATAAATAGAGGCGCATGGGTATGGACGAGTTAGATATATTTAATCTTAACATTTTATTTCTTCATGAGAATATTATATTGATTTGACTTTGAATGAAAAATTCATAAAAATAGAGGGTCATATCTCAGTTCATGTAACTGTAACTTAAACTAAAATACGAGTAGATATACATATAAGACATCAACTTACAGCAATTAATATAATTATTGGCAAACTAAATATGTTCCATTTAACCAAAAACGAGATCTCATAAGCACACCTTGAATGTACACAACTACTTACAAAATCATGGAATTAAAATAGAATTAAATTGAATTTACAATGTACTCCGCGTTCCACCCACCAATGAACAAATTTAGCACCTCCAAATCAAAGAGCTCCCTGGCTACCACGCTAACATCTGTGGTAGTCGTAAACCCCTAAACAAGGGAACTCTTCCTCACTTTCGACGGGCAAGGCTAGCCACCTACCCGGCCTAAGGGCAAAGAGGGCTCATAGAACCACTTTGTGGTTAAAACAGGCCACTGGCCTATAATACGAGGAAGAAGAAGAAGAAATCAAAGAGCTTCCAGCACCATGCCATGATTACTTTTTTTAAGATAGATTGATTCCGTTCGAACGTTCTTTTGCAATATCTCATGTGCCAATCAACAAACCCAAACCATGACAGTTCTTTAGTAGTAATGGATTGTGTTTGTCAGTGCACAAACACCAAATGTGTTTATACTCCCCATACCGATTCACGTTTTAAAGTGAAAACATTTAAAAAACGAATGGTACCAATCGATACGCCTGCGCCTGGTGGCATATTCTAGAACTTACTAGTCATGACTATCCAGTGTTAAATTTTTAGTAGTCCTGACCAGCCTCGTTCAACAAATACACGGGGATACGAGGGATTTACGATAATAAATGTTAACCAGTTAGATAACTCAGATTATTTAATGTTTGTACATATTTTGTGTAACTCTTTGTCGACTACACGCCCAGAGATGTATTTAATATACACTATTAGATTTAATAGCCACGAAGGAATGTTGGCCAATTCAGTTAGATACACGAACGTTTGGTTTATATAAGTAAAAAAGATGAAACAACAATAAATATGAAATTTTTATTAAATTTTCTTCGTATACTTTGTACACCTTATGTGCTTTAAAAATGTGTTGCCTGCGATGATTTCCCGTTGCCTTTCGTAGAGTTTGCGATCGTGCAAACGTGTATAAAGTGTGTGCTTTGTTATTAATTTGTAGTCAACCACTCCGCAGAGAGAATCGTTTTACTCGGTCAGATACCGACCTTAATTGATGGATTTTTGAAAAATCATTTCCATCGCCAAGGTTAGAACCTGATCTCTCTTGAATAGCCCAGGGCTCTAAACCACTGCGCCACCGAGCCTCTTTATTAAATAAACATCCCAATTAGGATATAATTTTTTAAAGAGCATTTCCTCAAGCTGTCCGTCATCACTATGTGGTATTCTGGACTCAATGAAATGCCTACGACTATTTCCAGACTATTTTTCTAGAAACATGATATAATGCTGTACGAGAAGATTTTGGGTCAGCCTGTGTCGAAACTGACGCAAAACCTAACCTGCTAACCTCGAATTTGACATGACTTACAGTGCCACTAACCATACACCTCAGTACTACTAAACGTAAAACGAATCGCCGTTGCTATGCAAAAACGTGTTACTAATGCAGAAAAGTACCACATTTCTAAACGATTTTGGATGTAGAAATGTAGTACGTTACCAAATGAAATGCGACAATAGATATCAACGATACAAGTTTGATTATGAGCATCTTAACGAAACGAGTTTGATTGCCAGAACGAAACGGTAAGCCGAGTTTCGTTAAGTGCCATAAGCCTGTATTCTTTGTTTTGTAAAGAAGAGTCCGGTAATAAATCTCTTAACGATACTGAAATTAATTTGGTAAATAGTCTATAACAACACAGATGAAGATAAAAGAATTTCAAGCCCAATGAATATTAAATGTCTACCTAATATGAAGAGTTACAATTCCGACAAGCAAACCTGGTAAGAACTAATTGAAGAAGCCATACAAGACCGATTTAACCTCGGCACCGTAAGTATTGGAGGTGTGAATACCAATTAGCTAAGTGGGTAAGCATTTGTACGACATTTCTTTAAGTAGTTAAATTATAAGAATAATGTTGCGATTGCAGCAGGTTTCCAAGTATTGCAAACACCTTGTACCGATTTTAATCTTGAAATATTTATATGTGGTCTATATTTTTCAATCACGTTTAATTTTATAGTAATACATAATAATTATTCAAGCTTAAATCGTTGTTTAAATTTGTTGCCTTGTACAAAAAGTCAGAAAAATAATGATTTGGTGTATTGTGATACACACATACTATTCTCTCCTGTACTTCACGAACAACTAAAATAAAATTCTCAGATTTTCAATATTTCGTTTATTGCCCAATTTATATTAGGGGACACCTCAGACATTTGAATATACCTTAAGTTTGTTAATTCATTAGTACTGATATGCAGGACAAGCGTCTTAATACTTATCAGCTACAAGTTCGCTCTCTGGTTTTACAATAATTGTTTAATATTTAAACACTCTACGCTATATGTTTGACCAAATTAACATAATATTAAGTAAGCAAAACTGTAGATAATGTTACAGTAATAAGGCATTTGGTAGAGTAAAAATTACAATTACCATAATTTAACAAGATTTCCTTTTTATCTAACTGAGCTTAGCGTAAATATTAAGTTTCCATTGGAGTATTCGTCATAAGAATATCAGGTGAGCGTAAATAAGCTGTAATAAAGTTTTATGTTTGTTTGTTAACGGAGTTTCAAAACTGTGGCTACATTTGTGTTTGTTCCAAGTACAGTTATTCATACATCTTAAAATTCAGTTAGTGTAATGATTAATAAATGTATTTGGAAAGGATTTTCGTCAATACAACTGGTACTAATTCTTAGTAGGTACCAATGACCAAAGAGTTTCGATAATTGCCGAGATATATTATAAAATAAATACGCAACCATAACCTGCATTTGCCGTGTTAAAATATCGCATAGATACATACGAAGTATTTAGAGCTTGCGTTATTAATTTATAATTTGTACTGGTTAAGTGGACACGGTATAGACAAAATCTATTTTGGTAGACGATGATACAATATGTAGAAACTTTCGCAGGTTAAGCTCTATAACCTGCAAATTTTTTTTTAGATTTTATGGTATTGTAACATAAATATTGTTATAAAAATTGTAGATCTACAATACGCCGGCAGAGAATTTAACCTGAAAATGGAAAAATTCCACTATGTCCCCGTTTTCAGTATCATATTGCAGATGTTTAGTTTTTTGCTGATATACAGGGTGTCCCTGAAAATGAGGTCAATCCGTTAACCACATATTCGTTCAGCAAAAATATGACGATTTAACTCAACTTATCTATATACAAAGTTGCTTTGATTAGCCGCTAGAGGGCTTTAAAAACGATAAACGTTTTGTAATTTTTTCAAATCAGTCGAAAAATCATTGATAGATTTTATTCATTTTTCGGTCATGTGTTTGTACCAGTAAACCACAGCTTTTTGAAGAATAAACCCTAATTTAGAAAATTACAAGGTGTTTAAAAACTTCGTCACAATAAATTATCCATCCATATTTTTTTAACCCCCTGTATAATCACTACCAATTTTTTTCTGAATAGTTACTTTAATTTAGAAGCTATTTTCTCTCTTACAAAATTTTAGTTCGGTAAACGGTTTAGCCACAATTTTTTTTTCTAAATTTCTACAAGCCTGAATCAGCAATTGTAACGTAAAACTAGGTTTGTAGGGATTTACAAAAAAAAATTTTGTAAAAGAGGAAATAGCTTCTAAATTAAAGTAACTATTCAGAAAAAAGATTGGTAGTGATTATACAGGGGGTTAAGAATGATTAACTTTTAACAAAATTTAACCCACTGTATAATCACTACCAATTTTTTTCTGAATAGTTACTTTAATTTAGAAGCTATTTCCTCTCTTACAAAATTTTAGTTGGGTGAACGGTTTAGCAAAAAAAAATTGTAAATCCCTACAAGCCTAGTTTTACGTTACAATTACTGATTCAGGCTTGTAGAAATTTAGAAAATATTTTTTTGTGGCTAAACCGTTTACCCAACTAAAATTTTGTAAGTGAGAAAATAGCTTCTAAATTAAAGTAACTATTCAGAAAAATAATTGGTAGTGATTATACAGGGAGTTAAAAAATATGGCCGGATAATTTATTGTGAAGAAGTTTTTAAATACCCTGTAATTTTAGAAAATAGGGTTTATTCTTCAAAAAGCTGTGGTTTACTGGTACAAACACATGGCCGAAAAATGAATAAAATCTATCAAATATTTTTCGACTTATTTGAAAAAAATTAAAAAAGTTAATCGTTTTTAAACTAAGCAACTTTGTATATAGGTAAGTTGAGTTAAATCGTCATATTTTTGCTCAAGGCATATGTGGTTAACGGATTGACCTCCTTTTCAGGGACACCCTGTATAACGATTTCTTAACAACTTTAAAAGCAGTAATATTTTCTACCTAATAAATTGTATCACTTTGAGTGCCTCTGAATTTGTAGACTTTCACTGCGCCAACAGTTTTCGACTTCAACAATATGTGGAACCGTATTTTTAGGTTAACAGTTTTCAATATCTTCAATTTAGAAATTTTAATGTTTTAAAAAGGTACCTTTACTATTTTTATTTATAATTTCACCGTCATAAAAAAATAAAAGTATCAAAACATAAGACATAAAAAGACAAAATTAAAATAGATGGTCTTTTACCTTTTAAAACTAAGTAGGATTTTAATTCCAGGCCGTTTCCAAATACGCCATAAAAACATCGGTACAATATTAGTGATCTCGTAACTCGATTCGCACGGCAATTAAAAGTAGCAATTACTGCAAGAGATGTTTTTAAAAATACTAGTTTTTGACAATTTTACGGATCCATTAAATTTATTAAAATGTGTATAGAAACACATAATACTTGGTACAAGAATATAAGGAAAGATTTTTCAGTAAAATTACAACAGAATTTGGTTCATTCGTTAGAATACATTAATTTAGTTTATCCGAATTGATCCACGAGTGCAATGACAATGTGACTTTCCAATGTTCTATTAATAAATTATTATTTAAATTATTAACAATGCTCAAGTAAATGTTTCTCAAAGTTATTGCAGGATACTGCAAGGACACTCCCAACAACCCTTCAACGAAAGCGGGGAGGAGCAAGGGGATAAGAAGAAACAAGGAGAATAAGTAGAGCAAGAAGAAGGACAATCAGCTTCGATATTTGATGTTAAAAAGACAATGAGGGATGTTGGAATTGTGGGAAAATTAATACAAAAAATGAGGTCAAGGTCTGCATATGTAACTGCATAATCTTATCATGACAATCTAGAAGGAAGAGCAGATGCCTGCTGGAAGAGAGATTGGGAGATAACGGATAACGCGATAATTATCGAGGAATTACTTTCCTGAATGCAGCTAAAAAAATTCCCATATGTGCTTGAGTACGTACGCCCACTAGGAAATGTGTGACTACCAAGTAAACCAATGGAGCTCAAGAAATCCAAAGCACTAGTGATGGAGCAACAGAAATTTACAGAAAATTTGGAAATAAACATTGGTCTAAGATAACGAGGCGCTTAATCAGTCGCATGGATGCTTACCTCACGGTTAAACTTTTGATTAACTGATTTACTGAAGTTATTATTAATTTCCATTGCATGGGGCTTTTGTAGAAGTGTCTATTTGACACATTAACATCTACACAAAAACATCTATGGCTCTCTTTGTTTGCTTTTAACATGAAAGAGACATTAAGTTTAAACTCGAGGTAAGAATAGGGACAGTGGTTTAACCTAGTTCTGGAATCGATAATCTGAGAGGTCAGACTGTTCGGACATATACGAAATAGAAGGATACAAATAACATCTATGTATCCGACCTTGTTATAATTAGTGGAGGTATGCATGGAAGATATAAAAAACAACCGTTAAGACACCTGAAAAAGCAGGGAAATAAGCGGAACTCCTAATTAATGAGGGCAAAACTATGTCGATAAAGTTGGAGAGGTGTGATTAGCAACCACAGAATCTTTAAATAATAGTATATTATGATCAAGTACGCAAAATAGAGTTTTAGGGGACGATTCGTTTTTAAAGAAGGGGCGACGAAGGAGTCGAGTCTTTAATGAGAGGAGTCATCTAAAACTATTTGCGTACGTGATGCATACAAGATCTTTTGGTATCAGCTCTACAAATTGTCTGCTATAAGTCAGAAAAGTGCAAATTATTTTCAATTAAAACAGATCACTTTTCTAATGTGTTGCTAAGTTACCTTTCAGTCCGCTAAACCCATTAAAATACAACTCAACTCAGTCCGCTAAAATCCATTGAGGTACTATTCCGCTAGTCCGCTAAAATAGCATTTTGGGGACTCAAACTGTCATTTTGCGGAGGGTGTACCGAAAATAATTATACCTTGGAAGAAGTTGGCAATTACAGGGTGAGTCGGGAGGAAAGTACCAAACTCCGGAAGTGTATACTACACATTCCTGAAGTTTGGTACTTTCCTTCCGACTCACTCTGTATTTGAAATCGCAATTAAATGCAGAGAATAAAATGGAAGAATAGTGAAATATGCACATACAAAAGATCTCGGGCACCGAATCGAATGTTTAGGATGGTAATTAATAATTCATGAACCAAAACGATTATGAAGAATTATGAGAACCAATGCAGTCACTTGTGATTCTAAAAAAACACAAAGGTTGAAGTGGTTAGGTCATGTGTGAATAGAAAACCATAACGAACTCGACCCCTGGACATGGTAGACTTCGGGGAAGATCGAGAGCTAAATGGATGGATGATGTGCAATATGACGAGCACATCTTCAAGATCAGCAACTGAGCAATAAATGCCGATGAACACCGAGAAAGAGACTAAAATCCATCTGTAGAGCAGCCTTCCAGTCAGTCTAATTAATAGTATATTACATAACAAGGTACTAAAGTGCATCTTTTAATCCTGGCCGTGAAAGTTATTTGCCCGAGTGTAAGCGATTGGTTTAATCGCTCAGTAACTTCAATCCATGGGAACCAAGCAACCTTTAGTTTTATTTAAGTCTTTCACATTATATATTATTCTCAATGAAATATAAGTAACTATAAAAGTCACAAGAAATCCATAGTTAAATTCAACATCAGATTTATCTTGACACTAGTAATCAGATGGATTGCCTAGTAATTCCGATAATTGGTATAATGAGTTAATGGAATAAGGAACATGAGACAGCGTTGGTAATGTCAATGTTGTTATTCATAAAAATAGAACAAATTTTGAGATTAACAACCTCTCTCGGGCTGTTACGTAAAATGAAATTTTTAACCGGACATTTTGATTTTTCATCCTGGGCAGTAATTGTAAGTTTCAGGAGCTTAATTCGTCCTGAAACGACTGTGAGTAATCCAGTCACGCCATTGCGTGTCCAAACGCACGTTATCAAAGTCTACGACGCAATATTGTTCCAAATCATTATTTAGATTCTGAGATTAGACTGAGGGTCTGTGTTATTGCGTCTCCTTGCATTAAAGTTTACGAAAATCATGTAGCCAAACAATAGTTTAACAATTATTTATGTTGGGCATCCTCACGTAGATCCTTGATAGACGCTTGTTAATTTAATGATATCGCTAATGTTTTCATCGAAAGGTAAATGACCATATAATTTTATTTTTTGTTTGACAAAACGCGTCCAGTGTTGTTAACCACGTGAATAAAACTTAACGAATTTTTATGTTTGTAAAATAGTTCGACAGTTCGACGGTTTTATGCAAATTACACTGCTGCTCAACTTTTTATCGGCATTTAGCTAAAGTAAAGTCCAAGGTTATAAGCACGTACAAACCGTTATCAGTCTGATTAGATGGACGAATTCTAAAGTTCTGTAGTTATAAAGCACAAAACAACAATACGAAGTACTCGTAAAAAAGCGTGACTGCACTAATTAAGATACATTTTTGCAAAGCGTTGGGAATTTAGGTTTATCTGTTTAGACGAAATAAATTAATTTGAAGAAATCGTTGAACAGATACAATTTTTTATTAGAACTGCAATATACTGATAAAGTTGAAGAGGAAACTTATTGTCCAGTTTGGTTTCTGCTTCCAGTATTGATAAATTAATTGAACTGCAGAAAACATCGTTTTTAAAATAATGAATGTATGCTAAAAAAAGTAGAAATTCGACCAATATCTAAACTTTGCAACTTCTTATTTTAAGTAATTTTCAGAGTCAGCCCTGTAGTTCCCGTTGTTTCCACATTTTCTAGCGGTTTAAATCGCCAGACTACTAATATATATATAAATTAAAAATGCTTCTAATGGATTTTCAGCCTAACTCCACATAACTACCCTACATATTTCTCAATAATATAACAAAAAAAACACTAGACACTAACAATTAGGGATCTTGCTTTATTTAGTCGCTTCAGAAAATTTAAAAAATATTCCGTACGTCTAACATTTTTGCGTTGTTGTAAGTATATCCGTTGTTATTCCAACCTGTCTACATTTCATATCAATAACGAACTTTACTGACATTACTGACATTAAAAGTTGTATAATTTCCAGAGAGCATGTAAGTAAAATTTGGTAATAATTTTAGATTGTTTTTGCAAAATGAGCTTACGTTTAGGTGTAGTCGTTAAACGTCCAAAGAAAAAGCTTTTTTTTATAAACAATATGTTTGAAGTGTTTAAATTTTAAAAATTCAATTTTTCGAAAACTGATAAAAAATGTTGACATTTACATGACCTAAATCGGTTGTCAAAAGTGACTGTTTTTTGTTCACTGGATGTAAAAGCCTTTATCTACGACCACTACTAAAAGTAGGCATTTTAGCGCTAGCTTGTCTCACTAAAAGTGATGTTTTATAGTTTACCGTGGTTAAAGAAATCAGCTGTTTACTTTTAGCCCATGTGCTAAAAGTGAAGTGAGGTTATAAAACTACAATTTCGAACTGGAAGTGAAGCTGTAAAGTTATTCTAGTTGCTTTTGCGTTACAGATAAAGTCTTTTTGAAATAATTAAAGCGTTATGTAATGAATACAGTCAGATGTGGAGTATTAATAATTACATTTCGTAACTGACCTTGACTACTGTCATTCACAAACATTCGCGCGCGCGGCATGCCTACTGTTTATTATGACATAAATTAGAAGTGTCGTAGATGCAAACCTTTGTTAAATCGATATTTATGGATTAATAACAGTAAAATTAAGGTCGTAGATAAAATATTGTATGCAACGCGTGCTAAAAGTCGTTTATGCACGAGACATTTTCATGTCTCGTGCATAAACGTCAACTTTTAGCACTTGTTGCATAAATAGCTATTATGGCCTAAATCGGTTGTCAACGTGACTGTTTTTTGTTCACTGGATGTAAAAGTCAATTTTACAATTTAGAACAAAAAAGACTTACGGTCAGCAATTTTTGATTAAAGAAGAGGTCACAATGTAGACCAAATTTGCTTTGACTTTCCGCTAATGTGGACCTGTGCAGTTTTCGAAAGAACGTTGTTTGATATTCGATTGCGAAATTCTTTTGCATTCTCGAATGCCAAAATAGCATATCGCAATCTAGAATCAAAAATAACTATTTGAATCCTGTTTGTCAATACAATATTTCCCTTTACTCGTAGTATAAGAAAGTAAAAACCACGTAAACTAGAAAAACGTCCGTTTAGCATTACTTCGGACTGTATATTTCATTGTGAAAACTTAATAAACATTCCAATCTTCTCGGAATATAAGATGCTTATTTACTACCCTCCGGGAGATATTGTTTTGAAATAATAAGCGCTAGCTAGGATTGGTGTAGGTAACGAACATCTTCCAGGGTTCTACTTTCTTGAACTCACAATTCACTTCCCATGAGAAATGCACGGTGTAGACAAAAATTGGAGGCGTATTTCATTTGCATAATAGAAGAATGCAGAACGCGGAAAGCGAAACGCATTCTTTACTGTGAAAACAAATATAGTAATTATTTATTCAGAATTTACGAAGTTGTTCCTAGGTGAATATGAAAAATTTAAGGAGTAATTCGTCTTACCATTTTTATAATGCAAACATACTTTCAATTTAATTAATTTGTAACTTTAACCCGCCTTTTAAACAGTGTTACGAGGCGTAGGACATTAAATATTGAAAAAAAAATATAATAGATATTAACGATACAAGTTTGATTATAAATATCTTAGCGAAACGAGTTTCGTTAAGTGCCATAAGCAAACGCGTATTGTTCAATATTTTATTTTCATCAATAAATTCTGGTTTAATGTATTCTTTGTTTTGTAAAAAAGAATGCGGTAACGGATATTACCGCACTGAGTGTGGTAATAGAGCTCTTAACGATACTCAAATTGATTTGGTAAGTAGTCTACGACACCGACGAAGGTAAAACATTTTACGGGTGCACTCTATGCCACAAAACACAAAAAATACTGTAAAGGTGCCCTGGAAAACTACTAATACCGGAGATATACCGGGTGACAATGAGACTAGGGCCATGTTTTTATCTTCTTTATTTATGAATCGATTTGGATAAAATTTTATATCAAGATACTAGACATAATTTCTGATTGGCTGATAGATATAGTTAAAATGACTGACTTCCGGTTTTACCGGAAATGATACTAACTTTGATTTTTTTAAATAGAATACCCTGTATATTTTATGTTTTTCTGAATCTACGAGTCAAATTACATATGGCAGTGTTGCCAAATTTCAATTTTTTTAAACAAAAAAATTATTTTTTCAATTTTAATTTTTTATCATAGAAGGCCTCGACTTGGAAAAACCTATTCTAATTGACTCTAGCAACTCTTAATAATAGCTATTTTATCAATAAGGTCAATAACAAATCTTTAATAAAATAATATAATTTGCTAAACTCGTTTTTTAAGAAAAAGTCACTTTTTTTAAATGGCACCTACTAAGGGCCATCTTGCTATTAAATATAAAATGTAATTACCAATCTAACGATATGTATCACGCACTACTTTATCTTTATCTGAAACTGAAAATTAATTAATTAATTTTTTGTTTAAATCTATTTCAAAAACCAAGGTGAAACCGGAGGTGACACTAATTTTGGTTCTTTAAACAGATCACTCTATATGTTTTATGTTTTCGGAATCTACGACCCAAATTACATACAACAGTGTTGCCAAATTTGCTTTGGTATTATTAGTTATTACATAAAAATATTTTAAAAAATAATTAATTAATTAATTTTCAGTTTCAGTAAAGATAAAGTGGTGCATGATGCATATCGTTAGATTGGTAATTAAATTTGCTGTTTAATGGCATGATGGCCCTTGGTAGGTGCCATTTAAAAAAAAGTGACTTTTTCTTAAAAAACGAGTTTAGCAAATTATATTCTTTTATTAAAGGTTTGTTATTAACCTGATTGATAAAATAGCTATTATTAAGAATTGCTAGAGTCAATTAGAATAGATTTTTCCAAGTCAAGGCCTTCTATGGTAAAAAATTAGAATTAAAAAAATTTTTTTTGTTTAAAAAAATTGAAATTTGGCAAGACTGTTATATGTAGTTTGACTCGTAGATTTTAAAAAAACATAAAATATACAGGGTGTTCCATTTAAAAAATAAAAGTTAGTATCATTTCCGGTAAAACCGGAAGTCAGTCATTTTGACTATATCTATCAGCCAATCAGAAATTATGTGTAGTATCTAGGTATCAAATTTAATCCAAATCGATTAATAAATAAAGAAGATATAAGCATGGCCCTAGTCTCATTGTCACCCGGTATATGAGCACTTAGAGTTCTGTAGATTCCATTAATGTTAAAATAACCTTTTCGAATTTGGTACACATGCTACATAGCTATAAAAAACTTTAAGCCATTTCCAACGTAACTATATTGCATATTACATAAAAATTTGGATTAGTTATCAGAGAAATTATATTATGATTGATTTTTTTCTGGGAATGTACTGTAAATACAGTGTAGTATGTATAACAACTTCGAATACGTTAACTTAACATTTTGAGAATACATACACAAAGAATAAAACAAATGTTTTGAACTTGGGTTCCGTATCTCTGTAATTAATGGTTTTCGAGCACACCTTTACTTTTTTTCTTCGGTACAGAATTAAACTATTACATAATACTACGAAATCTGCATAACTGCTATATAAAAATGTAAAACTACAACAAACGATATTTCGTGACGTCGTTTTAAACAATTGTGGGACCCGGGGGATGTTCATACTGTTCTTAATATTGTTAATTATGAAACGCGTGCATTTTCAAATTTGAATTTACTTATTCGAGATGAAATAGCAAAAAACATAAATGTACGATTTTAATTGTAGATCAATAGGCATATATTACTGGTTTGAAATTCTGCATTAAATAAGAATAAAGGCCGTACTTTTCAGGTTTTCATAATCAACCAGTTCATGTAATTAACATCTACTTAAATAAAAATAGATTACCGTCAGCTAAAAATATAAAGAATGGCACATTTTCTTCATATGTCGATAAAACATTTCCAGCTAATTAAAGTGGATGAGTCGCTATGACTCATAATGACATGGTACCTCTTCAACCTAGGCATGATTCTTAATATTCCCACTCAGCATTAAAATAAGATAATGAAACTCCTACTATTGTTAATCTGTTTACGTGTTTAATCGTCGGAATTATTATATAAATTTTGTGTTGGATAAAATTCCATTAATATTCCCATAAAGGTACCTACGTATTTAATAAAAATTTGAAGAAAGCTATTACATTGTTTTCGTCGATTTATTTTGGCTTGGTACTAATATTGGCAGTTTGAGTAATCTTTGCAAAATGTATAAAGATATTATATATAAAGTGTTCTTTTATTTTTACCCAAAAGAAGAACTAACACAGCACTTTTTCTCCCTAGAGAGCAAAAGTGTTTCCACGGTTACAATCAGTATGACATATATTTTTATTAATTTTGTTACGTCAGCTTGACAACAAAATGAAATAAAAAAGGAGCCGTGGTTTCTATATTTCCTGGAATGCCACAAATTTCTTCAAAAATGTTTTGGCTGATATTTTTTAAAACACTTGCAAAATTGATTAAATATTCAGAATTTGTCAATATGGCTACCGGTTGTTATGAATCGTCTAAGTTACCAAGTTTGAAGAAATTTTTATTAGTCATCCATCCGAAACTGTGATTTCCAGAGTTAATGTCACGTTGATAACATAATCTGATTTTTTGCGACTAAAGTATTATACACTCCAGTTCCTTGCTATATAGCGTGGCCGTAATAATGAGTATCAAAGGGACAACTTTTTTATTGTCCATTTATTAGAACATTTTGTTATTGATAAAAGTCCTTGCATCTTCTAAAACTCAAAATGCAGTTGCCAAAATTTAAATATCTCCTTTCGTATAGGTACAGGGGAGGTTCAAAAATATTAAAATGGCTCAACAATAAAGCACACTTACTTTTCAAAATACACAAAAATGTTATTTGGAAAAGTTGCTTAGAATTAAAAGAAGGTGTCAAATACCAAGTCACAGCCACCTATTCCGGAAAAAAATCCTTTAGTTTTTTCATATTTTTGTCGTACCATCCTGTGTATTCTGATCACGCTGTATAATACACTACTACAACTAAAGTCGGCACTGTTATTCCACTGCAACCGAATTGGCAAAACAAAAATTCAATAAACGTAAATTTATTGCTGGGAATCGAAGAGGTTAGCACAAACACAGGTAACTTCCTATTCAAGCTAGAAAGGTTGGCATCTGTTCAAAATGCCCCATTTGTCCTAGTTCTATGTTTATTGATTGGTGCAATGTCTTGTTTTGTTCGCATAGAAACGGCATAAATGCAATTAACAAAATAAGACTTATAGCGATCCGGCGAAAGCTGCCACCAACTGGATATCAGCGACCTGAATACCAAATTTTTATTTTAATAAAAATGTTTCAAAATTTAGATTTACGAATTACATTTAGTTTAATATCACACGAGTTACAATATTATCGGTATTCATATCTGTTCTATAATGTTATTGCATAATTAAAGTTACTGAGTTTAATTATAATATTGATCTATTATGGCAATTGCAAAAATAGTGAAAATCGAACTTGTATAATCGATGTTTTTAACATCAGTGTTGAAAACAGTACCCCAGTACTAACAAAATCATAACTGTTCTGGTGTGGCCCTTTTTCTTTAATTTAGACGATAACCAGTAACAAAACTGGTAAGATACGACGTAAAAGCAACGCGCTATGTAAACGCAAATGGTCGATCTAGAAATCGAAGGTTAATAAATACATCACAACTGCACTCAATACGCAGAATTGATGGCAGCAGAGTGAAATTCAGCTGCTTATAAAAAATCGACAACCAAAACCCTCATTTGCCAAATTGTTGATTTCCAGGTCAGTATACTACGTAAATTCAAATCAAGTTTCCAATAAGAGGTTGGTCAGTTTGAGTGTTAACCTAATTTTAAAACACCTGCAGTAGGAACGCTGCAAATATTTAATATATTGGAAAAATCGTATTGTGCTAATATTAATTAGTGACTATCTGCTCCAAAATAAAAATACTGTGTTACCAGATGTTTTACATTTTGCTATTGGCATTTATAAAGTGCATTTCTATTTCTAAGATACATTTTTACACGATTAAGCTTTTTTTAGTTCATTTACCGCACAATTTCTCTTACTCTTATCTAGGTAAGTGGTTAAAGCGTCCGAGTAATAATCGGATTTCACCGGTTCAAATCCCAACCACACCATTTTTTTATTGCGAATTGAGGTAATTCGCATCCAGAAGTGTTCCCTTTGCTGTTTCAGTATTAGTAGTAGCGTTACGATATTTTATCTATTTTGTATATAATTTTGAACACTATATTAACGACGTTAAAACATTTTCTTCTGCAACCTTTGAATTTACAATTCAATTTAAAAAATATTCACAAATTATTTTAAGTAGAGTGAGCCACCTATACGGTGAGCTCAAAAGGTGATTATAATCTATAATATAATTTTCCTTAATGTGTGTTTGTCTGTCTGTGGCACCACATAAAATCTCAAGTTCCGGCTTCGCAGATGTTTATATTTTGTTTTTCTTATCTTAGCGCTTGGCTCGGAGGTTGACCTTTCGCGTATCCTATTTCACTTGCGCGTAGCGCGCAATTTGCTTGTATAATATAATAAAAACACATATTTATGTTATTCCAATTGTGTAAAAAATGGTATAAGCATCGCAAAACGCTAAGGTCTCCAAACATTGTCTTCGGTCAGTAAACCGTCTTTACCGTTCTTTTCTAATTTTTTTTATCAAACTTTTTCCTAGTTTTGACCTCCCTCATCAAAAATTACTTAGTTCTTTCCGATTTTTCAGACACTCAAGTTAATTGAATAGTTGTTTGTAGGAAAATGTCTTTAAATTTAAGAACTCTATTTATAAACGGCTTGCGGCCTTGGCTATGATATCTAACCTTTCTCCTCTATTAACGGAAATTTTTATGGAAACGAAATTTATTGCTCTTAATCCGTTTTTCATCAATAACATTGTTTTTTTGGAAAAGATATGTGTCGACGATATCTTGGCTGCTATAATGGGTCCTAAAGAGCAAAAATTAAACTTTCTCGATTGGCTTATTATTTACATTTCAATGTAAAATTTACTATAGAATTTGAAATAGACCCCAGCCATCTGTTTTTGATCTTTTGCTTTTTATGAAACCCAACAAAATTGAGTTCAACATTTATAGGAAATCGAAAATCAACCACAACTGATTCGATTGTACTGTTTTCCTCTAATCATCATATATCTCAAAAATGACCTTTTTTAGATTCTTATTCCGTAACTTGCTCTCGACATTCTTACCTAAAGAAAATTTCAGCAAGCAAATTGCAGTTAACAATGGGTATCCCCTGAATATACAGATGATCAAAAATTATTTTCATCTAGTATGGCTATGGAATACTTCCTAATTTATGAATACAACTACACTCACCGGCACGAAAAACGGAGCACTTGCAGTTTTTTATTAGATTTAAAATTGTATCCCTTTGTGATGTTTTATTATTACATTTATTATTGTACATTTATTATACATTTAACATTATAACATGTATAATAAATGTATAATAATAAATGTAATAATAAAACATCACAAAGGGATACAATTTTAAATCTAATCAAAAAATGCAAGTGCTCCGTTTTTCGTGCCGGTGAGTGTATAACGTAATTGTATGTATAAATTAGGAACTATTCCATAGCCCTACTACATGAAAATAATTTTTGATCATACTTTAGTTATGCCGGTATACAATAAATTTTAAAAACTAAAATCAACCAATCTTATCCCGTTAGAGAACTCCAATAACAATCCCATTTATTGTAGATGGATCCCACTTTGCGGTAATATTTCAATTGCAATTAGAGTATGTTTTCTAAATTTAATATCATTTCTTTTTTAAACAATTCTAATCTGGCTTCCCTTTTGATTCACAATAAAGATTTCATCCCTCGTTTAGATAAGTTCTTCCGGGTTATGCCGTGGTCATTCATTTGAACTTGACGTTTCGCTGCTCATGCTGTCAGCTTCTTCAGAAGATTTACTTGACGAGTTCTTTCTACTAGGACAAACTGGGAGATCTTTTAAAACTGTTTTTTAGATCAGAAATCTTTAATCCTAAATAATGGAGTAACTTTCGACAATTTGAACATTAAATCATATTTTACGAATCATATTTTAAGTAGGTAATAAACTGAGATTTTGGTAATAATTTTACATATTAAAAGTAAAGATAATAATTTTTCTTAAGATGTAAGACATTTCTAACTAATAGAAATTAATAATAAATGGTGTGTTAATGAAATCAGGACCTTTAACAAATTCTTATATTTTTGCTCATTATATCGTTTATTTTGCGTTAGGCTTTTTTATTTTTGGGGTTCAAGGGAATTTTGGTGGGGATTGTGATGTAGAAGAGCTTTAGTATTCCAGTCTTCATCGCTTTCCGAATTTCGAATTTGGTGGGCTTAGTAATTTTAGCTAGTCGTAGTGGGTAGTACTCAACTTCGTTCTGTCATTTGGCAATGTAGTTGACAAGTCGACACGATTTTTTTTGTCACGATCGGCATGCTAGAATTACTTTCCAGTATGTTCCACGAATTTTTAGTAAAAAGTTAATTACCGGAAGATGAACCCAGCTAGGACAGAAACATGTCGAAGCTAATTTAATTAAATAAAAAGTTATATAAGGGGAGGTTCTGACTTACAAATTGGGTCACTTAATATACTATTAATCTTATTATCAAACATGTTGATC